>CM065438.1:28430000-28582500 GCA_033030585.1 Hippophae rhamnoides | reverse complement strand
ATCTTGTGGGGTTCATTAGTTTATCAAGACTTTGGAAACCTTGTAGCATTTCTTATCCCACAATCTATATTCTAGTCTCTTGGGATGATTATATTTAATTTGTTGTTGGGTTTTCAAGGCTAAAGTCATTTAGGTTCAAGTTTCTTTGTTCCTCGTAGGTTTTCAAGACTAGTCTTTTGGGGTTTGAATCATTTTGTATCAAAGCACATTTCTAGAATCAGATTTCTATCCTTTATTTTCTTTGTTTCTTGGTTTTTTCTTGTTTTCTTGTATTGTAGTTTAAAACTTTCCTTACATTATTTCTCAGATTTTTGACTTTGTTTCCACCATAGAGTAAAAGAAAAAATAAAAAAGAACTGATCCTATCTTTTTCTTTCCTTTTCATTTCGTTATCTTGTTTCTTATTAGTCTTTGATTTCTTGAATCTGTTTTTTTCTTGTTTCCATCATTCTTCCTTGTTCTTGATAATTTAGGGTCTAGAGTAAAAAAAAGAGAGAAAAAGAAAAAAGAAATAAAAAAAGATCTAATAAAAAAAAGAAGAGTGAGAATTTTAGTTGATTATGATTTTTGAACTATGTTACGTAAGAATTTGGCTCAAATTATAATTCCTTTTGGATTATTATGCTTTTTTGAGTCTCAATTTCATCTTATGAAAAATTATTATTTTAAAGAGATAATCCCTAAATTTTAAGTGTTTTATTTTTTACAAACTCTATTTTATTCAAATTCCTATTTTTAAGGAGAGTAATCCCAAAATTTTAGGAGTTCACTTTCTTAAAAATTATATCTTATTAAATATTCTATTTTCAAGATTGTTCTTGAAATTGACTTAAGATTTTGTCCAATTTCCTTCATTTTCTTATTTTTGATATCCTTTCTTTAATTTTTCCTTTCAAAAAAATTTTTGATCGTGGTTCCAAAGTAATTTGTGCTATTTCAAAAAAAAAAAAAACTTAAGGGTATTTTATCTTATAAGTTATAATCATGTCTCAAGAAGAGTTAGATTTCACACCTCTTCTTAATGCCATAGAACAAATTGTTGATAAAATAGAGTTAAGGATGTATGGGAAGAAAGGGAGAGGAAACAAAATTGAATATGGTTCATAAAGAGGATTGCTACCTTAAGTTTCTATTTTCTAATAAAGAGAGAGGAATCCACCTAAATATAAGTATATAGATGAGAAGATATAACATAAAGACTTGTTTCATACTAGATATCATGTCAATCATAAGGTATGTATCATGTCTATTGATAGGCTCACTTACATTAGTTATGCTAGCACCACTAAGATTGAAAAATTGAACTTGCCACCCATGAAACACCCTAAGCCATACAAATCAAGATGATTGAGTGATAGTGGAGACGTTAAGATCAACAAACAAGTTTTGGTGCCTTTTTCTATCGAAAGGTATCAAGATGAGGTGCTTTTTGATGTCATTCCTATAAACTATTTTCATATTTTATTGAGTAAATCATAGCAATTTGATAAAAAGACTATCTATAATGATTTCAAGAATAGATATAAATTTATGAAAGATGAAAAATGAATTACACTTGTTCCCTTATCCCAAAAAGAAGTATATGAAAATCAAGTGAGGTTATTTAAAAAAAGAGAGCAAGAAAGTGTAATTGAATTGAAAAGAAAGTGAACAAAAAAAAAAGTGATTGAGTTGAAAAAAGAAAGTGAGCAAACAAAAATGATTGAGTTGAAAGAAGAAAGCGAGTAGAAAAGAGAGATTGAGTTATTACAAAAAGAATAGAGTGAAGACAAAAAAGAGTGAATTGAAAAAGTAAAAGAGCTTAAAAAAGAATAGTTGAATAAAAAAGAGAGTGAAATGGTAGAGTTGAATGAAAATGAAGGAAAGATTGACCACAGAGATAAAAAAGAGGCATGTTCTTTTACAAACAAAACTTTTTTTTCTTTGCCAAGTTTTCAATAGATTGATTTTATTGGAGTTGAGTAACACATTAATGTCAAAGGGGTCAAGTAAGTATCCACTTTATTATTTACTCAAACATTACCGTGAAGATTTGAGGGAAAAACTTTTTGAGGAAAGGGAGAATGATGAGAATCAAGGAATATCACCAAAGAACCATGTTCCAATTAAGCTTATTATTCAAAAAAGTCACTTAATATGATCATTTACAAGTTATTTAGAGTTATGCTACAAGTATTGTGCCAACTTTGGGCTATGGAGAAAAAGCTATTAAATAAAATCTCACTTTGAAAAATTCTATGAGCAATTGTAAGTATTTTCATCATATCCTTACCATTCGATATCTAGTTGAGATAAATCAAAATGTTTTAGAAAGATTAAATGAAGGGATACAATCCTTATATAGATACAAATTTTCCAATTTGGAATTTTGTTAGGCCGAAATGTGCTAACAATCTACGGCCATAAATTTGGGCTAATTGTATGCAAAAAGACACATTATTGAAAAGTAACACTTGGGTGACGATTTTCTTTAGGAGTTTATGCTTTGTAGACCAAAAAATAACTATTTTTTTATGATTTAGTTATCTTAGAACCTATTTTATTTTCAAGTATCACTTAGGATTTTATAATTATCTTATGAGCTAGTTTATTTTTATTTCTAGCTAATATAAGGTTGAACCTATGTAAAGAGAATAGAGATAAAATATTATGAATAAAATTATGAGAGTTTTTCCTTTTGGTTCTTAACTAAACATTTTAAGATCCTATCAAGGCGTAGGAAACTTTGTGGCATTCATTAGCTTATCAAGGCTTGGGAAACCTTATGGCACTTATACCACAATCTGTAATCTAGCCTCTTTGGGCAGTTATACTCAATTTATTATTGGGTTTTCAAGATTAAGATCTTTTAGGTTCATTTTGCTTTGTTTCTTGTGAGTTTTCAAGGCTAGTCCTTTGGGTTTCACATCACAAAGATTGACGTTGGATGCTTGGGAGGCATTTTTTCTCATATATTGTCTCATAATCAGTTTGGACTCATTCTGGATTGAAACATTAGTGATTGTATGTCGAGTACTTCTGAATGCTTTAATGTGATGCAACTCTCTAGTCGTTGGGGTAATGTTACTCTCAAAATTGATATCCATAAAGCTTTTGATACTAAGATCTAGGATTTTATTTTAAAAGTGATGTAGTGTTTTGGCTTTGATGACATCTTTTTGGATTGGATCTGAGACCTTTTTTCTTCTATAAGAATCTCAATACTAATTAATGGTTCACCTATAGAATACTTATCTAGCTGTAGAGATGTTTGACAGGGGGACCTTTTGTCCTCATTATTATTTTGTATTGCCAAAGACTTTCTTAATTGGTACCTTGTTTGTTGGTTGATAATAGGACCTTCCTTCAAATTTCTTCATCTAGAGGTAACTTTGTGCCAATTTACTTTTTAAATGCGAATGACCTTCTCATTTTTGATCATGTATGCTTATCAAATCTCTCCAGGTTTTTCTGAGGCTTTTTATTTGTATGGAAAAACTTTTGGGTGAAATGGTCAATTTGGATAAATCTTTTATTTACTTTGGTAAAGAGGTGAAAAATTCCACAACCCAGTATGCGACCAAGGTAAGAAGATGCAGATTCCTAAAGGACTCAGCCTTAACTGGCACAGAAAGGAAAAATAAACACTTATGGAGTACATATAAATGAAGTACAAAACATATAATATCAACATCATATAACTTTAATAACAGATATTATATATATCAACCAGAAAGCAAGAAAGAATGTAAAAGCTTTCTAATCTAAGTTTAAGCTTTTAGAATGTAAAAACATACACACCTTAAACATAGACTAAACTAGTACAATATCAAATCATGAATAACACTCGATATAATGAGGTTAATCTATATATAGACCGTATCTATATGGTAACATCATCGAGTTTCTTAAGGTAACCACTTAGCAGCGAATAATTCACTAAAAACACTATTACCTCTATCAACTGGGACTGACATCCTAACTGCCTACTGTTGCTCTTCACTTGCTGCTTCTGCAACTTTTTGGTTCAATACCCAAACCCGGTTTTCCTTACACCCAACACCACCGAAAGTTATGTGATTAGTAACCAAGGATCAGTAACTAGAAGTGTATCTACTTACCACCTCACGGGACACACATCCTATTACTAATGTCAAATAGTGTACGAGACACACACATCAAACCACATACTCACATATAAAATGATTTGATCACAAACCATATTGAACAAACAACATAGAGAATGAGTGGGGTATTTATAGGGCTCGGAAGACACACCTTGCTAGCCACCATGCCAGCCACCTCACTAAGGGTGATGGCGAGCTTGGTAGCGACCTGTTAAAAAGTTACATTGTTTCATTTCAAAAAATGTCGAGTACTATCTATAAATACCCGCACCAAAACACTCCAAAAACCACAAGTACAAAGGTCGACTCACTCGCATGCTCGCTTGCCAAAAACCAACACTCTAAACCTAGTATGGACACTATGAAAACCAATTTCGTGGTATGTGTAAATATGCTCATTTACAAAATTATACCTAATTATGTGCATGTGTGAATTACTGATCAGTAATAACAAACCTTACATTGTGAAGATAAGTAAAAGAAAATAGATATTGTGTTTGGTACATAGAAAGCCAACACACAGACACAAGTACAATGAGACTAGTACCTCATGACAATGTCTTGTTACTTCGGAAAATAACTAGATGCACACAAGAGGCTCCTATGTGACTTAGTAGAGGAAATTATATCTCACCTTTTTTGTCATCATTTTATAGGTGCTCTTTGGGATCTTTTATGCTTCTTCTTTGACAGGTGAATACGTACAAATTATTCCATCTTTGATCTATGGATAACAACAATGGAAATTAACTTCAAGTCATAACTCAACAATTTACGAAAAAGTAATGATTGTTTCTATCATCTAGATGATATGGACAACCATAAATTATTGTTGATTTGGGAACAAACAAATGATTATGAATTTTTGGCATTTGTCACAATTTTGTGATTTTTTCATGATGCAAGTCAACCATAGTGTAGCTCTATGCGAAATATAGTAGATAAATTTTAAGTGCTTAGACGTTTGCGTATATTAAGTGTCCCATAACAGACTCCATGGATTATAGATGTTACTTAGAGGGCACTACCTTTGTGATGGATAAAGGTCAAAATA
The DNA here is from genome assembly GCA_033030585.1 of Hippophae rhamnoides. NCBI lineage: Eukaryota > Viridiplantae > Streptophyta > Magnoliopsida > Rosales > Elaeagnaceae > Hippophae > Hippophae rhamnoides. The sequence continues at coordinate 28,577,340 of CM065438.1, read as the reverse complement.
GATGGTGCTGTTTTTGGATTGCTAGGCCTATTTGGATGTCCAAGTGTGTTTCAGACCTTAAGATCATTTGTTAAGGGATGTTTATGTGTCACATTTGGGGTCTCATATTCTTTTGAGGCATAACTTATGACTGTCATTCACGCAATGATGTAGGTTATCAAATTTGGATGTAGGAAACTTTTGTTAGAGTCAGACTCGATTTATATTGTTATTTTTTTTCAAATCAGGTCACTTTCGATGCCATAAAGGTCATACTTTACTTGGATTGACTTCTTAAAAAAATTAATTGTATAAAGTTTCATTATTTCTATATTTATAGTGAGTTTAATGTCATGTATAGCTTATTATATCCCTAATATTTGTACATCAATTTAGTGGTAAAATATCTTATTATTTGTCAAGTTTTTTATTTAATCGAATGTTAATAACAAACTTAATTATAGATTTTATTGATACTTATTTTGAATATTTTTTTATATATTTAATAATATTTTTATTTGAGAGGTTAAAATAAGAAGAATATTAAAAAAATATCAATCTTATAAGGTTTGTTTGCAAGCATTCATTAAAAAAATAATAAATAAAAGAAAAAGAGGATGGTGAGTTACGTCTTTATAAAATATTTATACTAAAATTTACGTCCTTCGAAAACAAATCCACTTCTCTTTAAAAAAAAAGTACTGCATTTGCGTCATTCAATTATAAATATTATTAAACATTATTTGTAATGCGTATAGAGTTAGTTTTTCATGAAATTAAGATAAAATCTAAATAAAAATTTATAACTTAATTTATTAATTTTTAAAATTAATTTTATATTATTTTATTTAATTTTTAACGAAATAAAATGATAATAAAATAATATAAATTTAGATATTTTATTTATCCTTAAATATCTAAATGAGATAAATAATAATACAAAAAATAATAAAAAGAATATGATAAATGATAATTTAAAACGTAAATTTAATAAAAAAATGATATATTATATATTTAAAATTAGATCAATTAAGACCGTAATCTAAATAAGATATGATAAGATATTTAAATAAAATAAAAGAATAATAATTTATAAATTCATTAAAAATATAATATGAGACCTGAAATTAAAATGAGATAATTTATTTTATATGTATTGTTAAGATGGTTATGATATAAATTTGATTTTAATTTGGTATCATAATTTTTATAAAATGTGTCTTTTGATTTTATTGTTTTTAATTAGTGTATTTTAATCTCATAATTTAAAAAAATTATTTTAATTTTAAAAATAAAAAACTATAAAATTTATGTATTAAATTATATTTTTTTATAAATTATAAAAATAAAATAAGAAAACTAAAATATTAATAGGGTTCTTTATTTTAAATTACAAAATTATTTAAACCCTTCTGCCAATCAACTTTTGACTATATTTGGTGGGCCATAACAAAAATATTTGTTCACAATATTAGACAGGCAAAAGTTAAAAAAAGTCGGGTTTTGTGAAAGGTACGTTTAATAATGAAAAATATTAATATATAGATTTGTATTTAAAAGTGTATTATAATATATAATGTATAATTTTTTTTTAAAAACAATTTTTATATATAATATAATATAATATAATAAATTTAAATTTAATTATAATTTTATATAATATTAACTCTTTTTATCACTAAACTAATAATTTGAATAATATTTATTGTTAATATGATTTTAGAAAGATAAAAAAAATCAAATTAATTATTTTATTATAGTAAAAAATATTATTTAATTTTTTAAATTATAAAAAATTAAATATTTTTTATGAAAAAATATGAAAGAAAAATATTTGATATTTTTTATATATTATTTTATTAAAAATCTAGTTTTCTTTTATAAAAAAAATTAAATAACATATTTTATAAATTAATAAATTAGATACTATTTCGAAAAGGACCTCAGGAAATTTTTCCTATTAAAAATTGAATATTGAAGTGAAAAAAGACTCCCTCTAACTTTAATAGGTATTTAGGTGTCATTGTCAAGGTGTGACGTTTTCAAGTACATTATCGAAACAGATCGGGTCAGTTTAGTAGTCAGAAAAGAACTGCGTCGTATATTGGATTTGCTTTGCCCTAGTTATAACTTCTCCAATCCTACGCTCTTAGATCTGACACGTAATCCACAAGGGGCCTACATATGTTTTTTTCTGCAATTACGTGGCAGATCCCCGTACTATAGTAATTCTACACCATTGATAACGAATATGATTTCCATTGTACACTCACTGCCGGGGCCCATGTTCTACTTCATGGCTAATCAAGTTGTAGTTCAATTATATTAATTTTAAAAATAAAAAAAATATTTATTTTATAAAAAAAAATTAACAAATGTCATGTTATTATTAATATGAATATAAATAAACTTTTCTTTTCATTTTCACAAACAAAAATTGATAAGGAAAATTTAAAATTATAAACCCTAATTTTCTTTTTATCCAATCAAATCCCAATAGTTTATCAATATTTTAATTTATAATTCCGGTAGAAAAAAGCTGGACGGCATTGATATGCGCTGTTCGAATCTAGCTAAAAGACTATATAGATTGATTGGAGCTGAGAGATGTGAGTGAACTGGGGCTTAGTTCTTTTGGGTTTAGGGCTTGCTCTGGGATGGTTAGAGATGGCACCGGACGGTCACGTTGTTCCGGTAGACCCACAAGCAATGGTCGCCGTGACGACGAAAAAGAAGAATCCACAATCGTCTCGGAGCTGGGTAATGTTGGACAGTTCTGGTGAATCTACAGTTCTCGATGTCGACAAATATGCTATAATGCACAGAGTTCATATTCACGCTCGTGATCTTAGAATTCTTGATCCTTTGCTTTTTTACCCTTCCACAATATTGGGCAGAGAGAAGGCTATTGTACTCAATTTGGAGGTTTGTCTTCACTTGCAATTTTTTTCCTCTCTTGAACTTGTAATATTCGGGGGAGATTTTGATTATTTTTGTTCTTGTTTTATGTTTGGGAATTCAGCACATTAAAGCGATAATAACCGCGGATGAGGTAAGTCTATAATTTTTTCTTCTTTTGCATGCCTCGAATTTTGATCTTGAGAAAGTCGTTGTCGTTTTATTTGTGTGTTGATTTATGTATAAGCAGCTTGGATATTGCTTTTCTACTCTTCTTGCTCGTTAAGCATTATAATTTACGTTTGTCCCTTTCTGGATTCTATGGTGCCTTAGTTGTGGTTAAGTGGGAAATCATTATGTTAATTGAGTTTAGCCTTAAGCAATCTCTGAAATGCTTTGTGTAATTGGAGATTAAAATCATTGAAAGGAAAAATAAATGGTCTCTAAGCTCGGATGCCTGCTAATTTTGATGCCAATATCAGTGTGTGTGTGTGCGTGCAAATTTTTATTGATATGTAGTGTAAATAAACTGTAGCGTAGTTTCGATTAAGTGAAACTTGCGGTCTCTTTTGCAGCTGTGATTCATATTTTACTGTGGATTAGGTACTGCTTCGTGATCCAATGGATGAACACGTTATCCCTGTTCTTGAAGAGCTTCAAAGGCGGTTGCCTCCTGCAAATGCATCACAACGAGCAAAAGGAAATGGGAAGGATGGGCAAAATGATGTTGAGGTGGCCGAAGAAGATGGTATGTCATATTGTTTCGTGATAAAGTTATAACGAATAAAGTTTCTTTTATCAGCAGGGTTGGACTTTATTTGATGTTTTAAATGTTTGCAACTGTTTTTGTATCTTTTGTTTATCTCATTTTTATAAAAGCTAGGACGGCCTTATTATTATTACTTTTTATTTATAATTACCTGATTATGCATGCAGAGTCCCCATTTGAATTCCGGGCCCTGGAGGTAGCTTTGGAAGCCATTTGCAGTTTTCTTGCTGCGCGAACAACAGAGTTGGAGACTGCTGCTTATCCAGCTCTAGATGAGCTTACTTCTAAGGTTTTATAATCGCATTTTTCTTCATTTACTTTGTTCTTCTATGTTTCTCTCCTCTTTTAATCCACTAATCCTTCAGAACCTGCCACAGCATAATTTTCTATGCAATGGCTTTTAGCTGCTCAGCCTGTCCACAGTTTTCAAATGAAACATTTATGCCATTTGTTTCTTAGACTTTAGTTTTTAATCATTGCTTGCAGATTAGTAGTCGCAACTTGGACAGGGTTCGTAAATTGAAGAGTGCAATGACTAGGTTGACTGCTCGGGTTCAAAAGGTACATCTTTTTGTTGTGGCGTGTTCTTTATTTGAATGACATCCTCTTAGTATACTAAGCTCTTCACAGAGTGCCATTTGGTGGAAATGGCAATGTTTTTGTGTGGCAATCTAGTTCTGCATAGTTCTGAAATTATTCCAATAGATATAAAGTCTGACATTGTTTATGTAAATGTTTCTTAGATGCTGTAAATCTGACTAACCTTGCAAAAGTACTATAAAATGGAAATCAATACCCTATTCTGTTGTAGTATGAAGGAAAAATATGCTAGAAATTTATTATTTCCAAGTCATTTAATTGTATTTTTGAGAGCTGAGACAAAGGATGATGCTCTGCCATGCAAGATGTCCTTTGTAGAGTGCACAGTTTTGTCTTCAATGTGTGTGCTAGATTGGAGGATATTAAAGGCCACTAAATTGAAACTGAAGAAAACAGAATTGACATAGTATTTTAAGATATTTCTAACATCATGGGAGATCCTTGATTCATAAGTGAACCTAACCTAACTGCGTAAGTTTTTTAATGACATGGCTAGCAGCTTTCTAGCCCTTCTTGTTTTACAGAGCTGGCATTGCTTCATTAGTCGAAGTTAAATATGCTGATATTTACTCCCATTTCCTTGCAGTGTGTACTCTCATCGTTTCGTACTTTAACAATAAAAATTTAAAACCTCTGGCCACTTATTGTGGCATTAATCCTGTCGTCTCGAATCTGTGGCTGTGAATCTGACACAAGTTTAGTTAATATTTGTAATTAAAACTTTAAACATGTTATTTTCATCTTCATTATTGCAAGTTATGGAAAGGCATAAGTCTGTTTGTTACTACTGCAGGTAAGGGACGAGCTTGAGCAACTGCTGGATGATGATGATGATATGGCTGATCTTTACTTGACAAGGAAGTTTGCTGTTTCATCTTCACCAGTTAGTGGCTCGGGTCCTGCCAATTGGTATCCTGCCTCTCCTACTATTGGCTCAAGGATTTCCAGAGCAAGCAGAGTTAGTGTTGTTACAGTTCGTGGTGAAGAAAATGATGTTGAGGAACTTGAAATGTTACTTGAGGTTGTAAGGTTGATATAACTCATTATGTTATTTATGGGCTTTATTTTAAAATTAATAATTTCTGCTTTTCAGGCTTACTTTATGCAAATTGATGGCACATTGAACAAATTAACCACGGTATGTACTTCTGTGCTTGTAATATATTTTAGCTTATCTATTGCATAACTGATAAGGGCACATAGTATTTACATGTTTGGAGAAAATAATTATGTTTATGAAATATTTCTCATGATAATTTATGGCCACTTTTGCTACCTTAGCTTGTTTATGCCTTTAATGTAGATATGCTACTGTAGCAGTTTTTTTAATCCATTTACTGCATACAGTATGCGTGCACTAGTATATTGGTTTATACTTTGATGCTATTGTCTCAAGTGCTCACATATCTATTGGCATCTTTTCATTGTTGACGTTGGTCACTTAAAGTTATTTTATTATAAATGGCTTAAGGATACAAGAATGCATTTTACATTCTGAATGCTTTTTCAGATGTTTTAATATTCTTAAATTGCAGCTGAGAGAATATATTGATGATACAGAGGATTATATTAACATCCAGGTAACCTGCTTGACAGCGAAAAAATAAAATAGAAGTAATTGTGCTACTTCAAGTACATGTTGGTTGACTGAATATTTTTCTTTGATTTTGCAGCTTGATAATCACAGAAATCAGCTTATCCAGGTGCTTCGGTCTCCCCTTTATAATTTGTCTGATATTTTTCAATGTGTCAGTTTGTTTTTCTTATTCCAATTGCTGAATTGGGGACAATTTAGTCAAGCCAAACTATTTATTTTATTTCCTGTTGCAGTTGGAGCTAGTTCTTAGTTCTGGAACTGTATGTTTATCCATATATTCGATGGTGGCTGGAATATTTGGCATGAACATCCCATATACTTGGAATGACAACCATGGCTACATGTTTAAATGGGTATCCAAATTGTATTTGCTTGTAATTTTGGCCCTATGTAAAGGCAGGATTTGCTTTCTCAAGCTTTTACTATTTGTTTTCACATTGCAGGTCTGCATTATCACAGGATTAATTTGTGCTATTGTGTTCGTAGTTATAATGTCATATGCTCGGCACAAGGGTCTGGTTGGGTCTTGAAATAGATCCATGAATGTAAGCACGGACGCTGAATTTAACGATGCACTATGGATTGGGTAAAATAAAACAAAGCTGTTTAGGGTCGTCGTCGGTGGGGGCAAGCTAGGAAGCTCATGCTGGCTTTGGTAGTTCCTTACCTCAAAAGATCTCAATAACCAACTGGTTGAAGAAAAGTAGGACTCTCTTATTCCCTGAAAACATTTCAGATTGAAGATTGAATTTGGAAGGTATTTTGATTACAAGAACATGCAAGTTCTCATAAAATGTCAAACCACCTGATCCACAAGTTTCAGACATCTATACAGACTGAAAGCAGACTACATAATGCCTATTATTTTTTAAGATTCTAGGTATAGATTTTTATTTTGTTATACATATATTAGTTGAAAACGTCTTCATATATGTAATCGACCTCTTCTATCTCTGTCTTTGCATGTTCTATCAACCACTTCTCTCTTAACCCCAATTATCCGACTGTAACTGGTAATTTTAAAAAAGTCAGAAGTGTGCTGGTTCAACGGAGGCACCACTGTGCACATGACCAAGATCTGATACTGATACTAAACCGCTGATAGTGCACATAGTTTATTCATGCGGTTTAGCTGGATTCGTCCAATTGTCATAAAGTTGCATTGTCCGTTACTGTAATCTAGATTAGATTTTTTGACGCTTATGATATAAAAGTAGTTATTATCTTCTTGGATAGGATTTACATTTTGGCCCGAGAAATGGACATTGAATGCCATGAGATGAGAAAGGAAAAGATTAATCAATGTTTTTATTTAGGGCAAGGTTGTTAACCAAAAGGAAACAATTTGTTATCAGAGATAATTACATTGTTTGGGGTAAAGATGAGAGAGAACCACTTTGAACAATTCCTGTTATACACAAGACTTTCTCGTCGATTTACCAAAAAGAAGAGACGTAACGTATACAGCACACGTAGCTCCTATCTAACACGTAGCGCTGTGTAGGGTGTGAAAGCGCTTGCATAAACACATGTGCCTTTTTTTTATCTTTAGAATACATGTATGCCTTCATGCTTTGTAAAACCATCACTTCGTAGAGAAGAGTGATAATAAGAGAAGGCCTTGAGAAAGTAGAAGGTTAACACATAAGGCTCACTAACTTGGCAAAGACAATTATATTAAGATGGATGAATAAAGATCAGAAATCAGAATAAAACATACCCATAGAGCTTGATTCACCTTTTCAGGTACTCTATCTTTCTTCTGTGTGATACTAGTTGTGTATTTAGAGAAAAATGAGGAATTGCATATTCTTCTTGATGATCTTTCACGCTAAGATTGCATTATATTTACTTGAAAAATAGTCTATTTTTTCAGATAAGTTTAAAACATGCAAAAGCAGTTTCTTAATTTTTTTCTCTCTAAATAAAAGAATTCCCGTTACTTTTCATATATTCTCTTTTTATTTGTTATTAGCACAACCAAAAGAAAAAAATCCTTTTATTTGTGGTTCATCCAGTCTGGGTGGTAATATTCACCACCTTCCTGTTTCAACTTGCATGATCCAATCAAACAAGGTACCGTTTGATTAAAAATAAAAAAAAATAAAAAAAAACCTCAAATTAATTTAATGCATTAATCATTCTAAAAGAAATTTCAAAATCAGAGTCATTTGTGCAACAGTTGTCAAGTACTAGTGCATGTGTTCTCTTGATCAAAACGTCTATTAATTGATTTTGCATTCATAACTCATAAATCATAACGTTTCAAATTTTCACTGATCATCAAAATGTCTAGCAAACTTTTTCCGATGTTTATCCTTTTTCTAAGGGATCTAAACTCTATTTCTTCTCTTAAATTCATTATTGTTTCTGTTTTTCGATCGAAAGTTTATATAATATATAGAGTAAAGACAGGGAATCCAGATTGTTTTCCTTTCCTGAAATATAATCATGTTATAATATCATCATAAATATAAAAATAAATTCATATTAATAACACATTTGCATGTTATATATAGTGCAAAAGAGTTTCCAAATGAATTAATAATCCATTGGTGTTTTCTCCCTATTTTTAAGAGGGTGGGGATGCCAAGGTCCGTTTCTTCATAAAAAGAGTTACATTCTAATCATGTCTATGTACATTGTTTTATGAAAATGTACATATAATTTTAATTTTTTATGCACATGCATGTTTATGAAATATAGATATTCTCATTTAATAAAATAAAAAATGTTAAAAATATATAAATTATCTTAAAAAATTAAAAATTTATTCATTTTTTAAAATGATTATGCCATGTGTTACCATATAATTGGTATATGTGTAAAAATGAGTACAAATTTATAACATATATAGATATTTTTTTGGGAAAAAAACTATTTTATCCCTTTTATTTCAGGTCAGATTTTTTTTCCTAATGAAGTAAACCTCAAAAAAGTATATAACCCTTAATTTATTGAAGAAAAAGAATATAACCCTTAATTTATTTATTATTTTAGTAAAATAGCGGTGAATTAAGTGATTCATTTTATTATTTTAAACAAATATTTCCTTATTCCTTTTCTAACTTGCGCTTTTCATGTGACTCCGTTGCGGCTTGTGTCAACTTGCACCGATTCTTCATGTTATAATTTTCATGTTCTCATGTGAGCCGCAAATAGGGATGGGTAAAAAAACTGTTGGTTCAATTTTTAACAGGTAAATTTTAGAGACGGGGACAATTTCGGGTAAAAATCGAACATGAAATAATGGGTACGATTCGGTTACGGTTATACTAAAAACTGTACCTATCTATACTTGAAATTAATTATATTTAATTATATATCAAAAATTAATTATATATATTTAATAAATTAAATTATATATTTTTTTGGGTTTTTTTATAACCGCTCCGAACCGTTATTTGTGGGTAAAAAGCCGTCTCCAAATCGTCATGATTTTCAGTCGATTTCGAGTATAGGTTTTATAATTCGACTTGAGGATGGTTATATCAAAAACCGTCCCATGCCCATTCTTAAACGCAAACTTCACCATATGCAATTTCTGTTTGACTAACATTAGAACGTGTATTTTTATTTTTAAAATAACATTATTAAAATTTATAATAGTAAATGAAGTAAAATTAGATAGAATTTATTATTGAATTTATCTAAATAATCGTAATTCAATTTAAAAAATATCTAATTAAAAAGTGTTTAATAAATAATGATGAATAGAAATTTTGTTAAAAATAAAAATATATGAACCAAATTTGATGGTGTTATTTTTATAATTAAATATTTTAAGAGTGTTATTTTTATAATTGTTTTACAAATAATAAAAATAACCAAGATAATTGTTATAATTGCATTTTTGTATTCTTAAAAGGTTTTTTAACAATAAAAATAACATCCAGTTATAAATAGTAAATTTAATCTTTAGAAAAACATATATATATCACTATATCATAAAGACATATTTAAGATATGAGAAATGGTTAAAAAGAAGTAGTATGTGACATTGCGACTCATCCAATAACTATTCACCCACCCGTGGTTGACGGTTCTGTTGTATTATATCCAAGTCATCATGTCGCACGATTTATTAAAACATATAATTAATTAATTTGTAGTATTTGATATTGGTGAGATCGAGAGTGTAACGTGTAACGTGGTTTTATTGGAGTCCATCATCGTTGTTTAAATCAAATTAATAAAGACCAATTAATAGAATTCTCCGAATCCTAATTAATTTCACGCATGTACTTTTACCTTTGTTTTGTTTTTTTAAGGGCATTTAAGTTATTTTTTTAATTAAATAAATAAAATATTATATAAGATTTGAAGTTAGGTTTATAATTGTGTGTAAAGAATCTGTACTCTAAATTTTAATTATTTGTTATTTTTTGGTGTCTAATTTGAGAACACTATATTAAATACTAGTGAATTTAACGATTAATCTAAATTTGAGAACACTATATATATCTTCCCTTTGCTTCACAATGTATATATTATTCCATAAGAATTGACATCCCTTATTGGGTTTCATCGTTTCAATTATGGGTACGATTTTCTAGGTGATTTGCTTTGGTTTCTTGTTCAGAATTATGGAAAATTAAGTATTCTACATTCACTAAGTTTGGTACGTGGATAAGGAGCACGAGTTTGTCATAAGCCAGTGTCAGTCTTCTAGAGATTGAAGAATAAGAAGATGACGATGATGATGACAAGCCACTTGTCGAGAGTTGAGAAAGAGAAGGTTCATCCATGTATGACATGCCCTCTTTGCAATGAGCTTTACAGAGAGGCCACCACTATATCTGAATGCCTTCATACTTGTGAGTTTTAATTTAATTATCTTTTTTTCCCCTAATTTTGTGTTATATTTCATTATGTTTTTCTCAGTTGATTCATAATTTAGATCTGAGTCGTTTCTTTGATTTGGGTTCTTGGAATTTTACGTAATCTTCAATTTTGTAAACATTTTTAATCTAATGAATATTATTCGAGTATCTTTTTGATCTATTTGAGAATTGTCCTCCATTCTTATATTTTGTTTATTTGACCATTATCTTAAAATGTTGAATTTTTTGGGAGATAATTTTAAGATGTTATTAGAGTTGGAGATATCTCTTCAAAATCTTTAGTCCTGCACTATTGTTGGCTCATCGTTTTTGGGTTGTTGATTTCAACAATGTATTAATCTAACAAAAACTACCCTCTCCATACTAATTAAGCCTAAAAAAATATGCATATATTATTACTAACGTGTTCGTCAACACGTTCAAAGCAACGTGTTCGTTAACACGTTCAAAGCAATTAATTATAGGAAATGTCTTGTAAAATAATCTTCTTTGCATTATAATTTTGAACTCGTATATATTATATACACATTTTCCTTTCCATTTCTGAGAAACTAAGCAGATTATTTTCCTGGATATCTATCATTTTATAAATATATATATAATATCAATCAAATAAGAAAAAAAGGTAATATCTTGGCTTGACATGTATATATTTGTATTATGAAAAACATGCAGTTTGCAGGAAGTGCATACATGAGAAGATAAGAGAGGAAGAGTTGAGTAGCTGCCCAGTGTGTGATGCTGATTTAGGTTGTGCTCCTTTTGATAAACTCAGGTATCTTTTCAATCAGGATTAATTTATCTCCTTAATTACTTCTTTGTCATATATAAGGTTGTGCTCGTTATAACAAATACACATATATAGAGCAGTAGTGTAATGTTGAGTAGCCGGTACTTACCATCAAGTGTGCTCAGAAGGGGCATAAATCTCATTCTATAATACCTACGCATTCTTTTTTCAAACATTCTACGTGTCTCCACATTTTGCTATCATTGGCTTCAAATGCGTTCATATATTGGCTCAACACCAACCGTGAATCGCTACGGATTATGATATTATTTACTCCAACCTTCTTTGAGATTATGACTCTAAAGATAAGTGCTTCGTACTCTGCAACGTTGTTGGTTACTTGGAAATCCATCTGTACAGAATACTCAAAATGGTTTCCATCATGATTTAAAATGACAACTCCCAACCTTGCTACTTTGAAATCGTGAGCAACATCCACAAAAACCTGTCATTTTTGAGCTTTCTTTACTTCCATACCACACATTTCCACTAAAACTTCATTTTTCACAACTTCAGGGGAGTCTCTATAGTCGGCGAAAAAATCTGCCAAGGCTTGAGGTTTTACAAAAGATGTGGGCATATCATATTCTCCCAACTCAATTGCGATATGTGCCAATCTTCCCGCAACCTCCGACTTCTTTACCACTCTTTAGGGGATGTGACGTGAGTACTATCATAGTGTGCAAACTGAAGCAATGTTGTAGCTTTTGTGCCGCCACTTTTAAGTTGAAGGCTAGTTTATTAATCATTAGGTATCGACTCTATACATTAGATAGGATTTGGTTGATGTGGTAGACAGGATGTTGGAATTTGTTTCTTTATATGAGGAGTATCGTGCTTGATGTTAGAGGAGTAATGGCCAAGTACAAATATAATTTCTCCCTTGGGGTTGGGCTGACCAATACGGGAGCTGTGCTCAGATATTGTTTGATTCCTTGGAAGGTTCTATCACAATCTTCATTCCAAAAAATTGATATGATTTTCCTTAATAACTTGAAGAATGGTATACATTTATCAGTGCATTTGGAAATAAACTTATTAAGAGCCACAATTCTTTCATTTAGTTGTTGAATTCCCTTCAAGTTAGTGGGTGGCTTCATGCTAACTAGAGCTTGGATCTTATTTGGATTTGCTTCAATCTCACAGAGATAAGCTATCCTAATAATTTTCCCAATCAAACGCCAAAAACACATCTTTTAGGGTTAAGCCTCATTCCATACCTCCTGATGACTCCAAACACTTCCTCTAGATCTTTGACATGGTCTATAGGTTGTATAGACTTAATCACCATATGCTTTCATATTTTTACCCAGCTGGTCATTGAACATTTTATTGACCAAACGTTGATAAGTTCCTTCAACGTTCTTTAAACCAAAAGACATTTTCGTGTAATAGAAAGAACCTTCTTTAGTAATGAAAAAAGTTTTCTTCCTCATATTCTTGATGCATCCTGATATTATGATAACCAAAATAAGCATCAACAAAACTCATTAAATTGAATATGACAGTGGCATCAACTAACTGATAAATACTTCGTAGAGGAAAACAGTCTTTTGGACAGGTATCGTTTAAATCAATGAAGGCTGCTCACATCCAAGGTGATACATATTCTTTCTTCACCAACACAATATTAGACAACCATGTTGGATAATGTACCTCTCTAATAATCTTTATTTCTTTAAGTGTGGTCACCTGAGTCTTGATCCCCTCATTCTTTTCCCTTGAGAATTTCTTTTCTTATGTTGGACAAGTCTAGCCTTAGGCTCAACATTTAACTTATATGTTATAATCCTAAGGTCAATACCAGGCATATCCTTAGGTTTCCACGAGAACACATCCATGTTGGATTTTAAAAAATATAACATTATCTCCTTGACCTCCATTGTTAGGTTTGTGTTTATTCTCAAAAAGTGGTCTTCTCTTTCACAACAAACGTGTACGATCTCGACCCCATCCGTGTCAACTAACCCCACTAAGCAGCCTTTGCTTGTGCGTTGTCGTGAGGATAGGTTCTATGATTGCTACTTTGGGAGTACATCTTTCATCATAGTATAGTAACAAATTTCTCCTAATTACCCCTCATTTCTTTTATACTCTTGTCAATTGGGTATTTGATAACTTGATAGTAATTTGATGGAAAGACTCATTTTACGTATCCAAGGCCTCTCTAATATTGGATTGTAGTGAGTAGATACATCAATTACCACGAAGTTCGTTATGATTATGGAATTGGTTACCATGATTGTCAGCACCACTGTTCCCACAACATATGTGGTACTGCATATTTTTGGTATTTCACTATTATTTACTTGTAGCCCCTTCATGGTTGTGAGGAAAAGAAGCTCCATTGAGTTCCCAGTATCAAATAAGATCCTGCAAACGTCGCATGATCCCACCTAAAGGGTGACTACTAGAGGATCATTACTTGTGAAAATGATTGAGGTAGAGGGTGATCCTTCATGTAGATTATAAACATGGGCAACCCAACGCACTTCTCGAGCATACCCCTTTCGTGTGTTATTGGAGGCTTTATTAAGCCCAAGTCCTTGTATAGAGTGTATAATCCTCACATTGTCATCATTGGGTGGCTCTACCCTGTTAATAGGTGGCGCTGGTAATATAAGTACCTCTCGTTGAGGTTGACGGTCCATCCTTCTATTATCATTCCCCACAAGGTCACCCAAATATCCTCTAGACAATAGATCTTTGATTTCTTTCTTTAAGTATCTATAGTCTTGCGTCTCATACCCTATGTCTTTATGAAATGTGCATTATTTGGAAGTGTCTCTTAGAGGTTTCCTCATCTTTGATGGGCATCAGACGTTTTGCTTGTTCTCCATCCTTAAAACAGCTTGAGCTAAGCTTACTCTTAGGGGTGACCCCCTGAAATATGAGAGTGCTTTACCCTAAGGTCATGAATTTCTAGACTATTGAGCTCCTCCTCTATGATTCATGATGAAGGGTTTATTTTTGTTACTGACCATTTTATCTTGAGCCATTCTATTTGGGCATATTCTTCTTTTTTCTTTCTTCGAAGTAGCTTCCAGAACTGACTTGCCTTTTCTACCAAGTTTTAGCTTTCTCTCAAGGTTAACAAATTTTCTAGCCTTGTCGTAAGCCTCTTCCATAGTGTATGGCACAGTCTTTGTTAGTTTAGCAAACAAATCTGAATTTCTTAACAAACCGCGTCTGTATGCTTCTATCGCTATTGAATTGGGAAAGTGTTCAATTTCTAACTTTTTCTGCCTGAATCCTTTCATGTATTCTTCTACAGATTCATCATTTCCTTAAGTGATTGAGAAAATATGATGAGACTCTTTGCTCATAGGTTTGTTACTTGCATAATTAATAATGAACAACTTGGCAAATTGTGCGAAAGAACTTATAATATGAGGTGCCAAGTTATTGAACTTATTTTGCACACCATCATAGTTGCGAAGAGTTTACACATCATAACATCTCTTTTGTCTTGAATCAGAGTTACTGGGGCCATGGTTGCTTTGAATTGTAGGACATGCATTATAGGATCTTTTATTCCTTGATAATCAGGGCATTTAGAAGCACTAAATTTAGTGGAAAGTTCATTGTGTTCTATCTCAACAGAATAAGGGAAAAAATAAAATTGTTTACAATCTCTATCAACATCATATTGGGATCACCCTTATCTTGTTTCCTATTTTTTTTCTTGAGAGCTTGGTCTTGTTTTTTGTTGTTTCTTCGAGAGCTTGAAAATGTGCTTTCTACAACCATTTTTCCTCGAGAAATTACTCGTATTGAGATGCCTCTTGAATATTCTGAGCTAGTTGTACCTCAGCTCGGGCATTATGATGCAAGACTACTTCGATTACATTTTATACTCCTCCAAGCTCATTTCTCCTTGGTGCCAACTCAACCTCTTCAATTGATTCTACTGCTCAACCTTTTAGTGGAATTGCTTCATTTCGAGCATGTAATGCTCTATTTTATTGTCTCATTTCCTTGAGATCTCTTTGAGCTCAAGGAGTCGTTGTGCGAACTCTGTGTGAGGATCGACCTCTTCTGGTGGGCTAGTGCGAGATTCAACACGATCCTCATCGTGTGTAAGCATAACATTATCCACGTTAGCTAGCCTTAATATTTCATCATCTCGAGTTCCAACCATGGTGGTTGTTATTAAAAGCACAGGATGAAGTGTTTTAATTTTCAGAGTTTCTCTCTTAAAACTTAGGATGAACCCTAAGAAGTATGGGGTTAGCAACAAAAGCTTGACCTTAAAATCTTGGCCCCCACGCTAGGCGCCAAAATGATGGGAATGATTTGATTTAGAGAAAGAAACTATAGACATGTTAGAGAATGAGAGTGAAATGAGCTAATTTGATACCAAATTCATTTATATATAGGACAGTACATATACACGAGTCGATTATATAGGATACACGTCATAGCGTGCTAGAAAGATACAATAATAAAAACATAAATTAGTCTAGAATGAACCAAATTGTAAGATCGAATTGATGGTCAATCCTTAAGCACTTCAGATGTGAGGTTGTCTGAAACATCCAACTTCAAGGCACAAGCAAGACCCAAGGCTAAAAAAGTTTGTCTAATAGCTCGTCATTATAAAAGGTGAGGAAACTAGTTGTATCTTATGCAAAAACACTATTCATGAATGAATCATTGTTGTCAGATCCCATTATTTATATTGTTTATTACTTGTTTGATTTTGTTTCTTTATTTTAAAAGTCAGTATTGAACTGCATGTTATGATAATCAGAACTTTATATATTAAACCTATAATTCAATGATCATGATCCTTTTTAAGATATGTTCTTTTTGTATTGATATGTACTTTCAAGCATTTCTTTCTACCCTTAATTTTTAAAACTAATTTTAAGACCAACTATTAAAATATAGTGTTTATGGATATATTAACAATTTAATTTTGCAAAAATATCAAAGTTATTGTCTACATTTGAACTTAGGGATACTTGAAATAACATTATCTTAATGTATGAAATGTATATCTCATCTATACAGCTGTGTTATAATAACGCTGTGCCTCATAACTCCTCTTTTAAGTCTCAACTGAATAAGTTTGCTTTGCACCAATAGATATGCTTGAATTCAATGTTATTTCAATAAAAAAACTTTTCTGGAGTTAAAATTCAATCAAAGAAGTTATTTAAATGCCTCTTCTAAATTGCAGGGTAGATAATAATTTGCAAGAGCTAAGGGAAAAGTTGTTTCCTTTCAATAGTAAAAGGAATGAGGTACTAATGACAGCTAAAAGAAAGGAGAGATCTATCTGTTCATTGGCACCCAACAATGCTACAACAACATCAGACCAGTCACGCATGACTAGAAGTATAAAATACCCTGCACATATGAATGTCATCCTACGAGAACCTATACTAACTAGGGAAGATAGTCTCATCGAGAATAATATTAGCTCAATTGAACATACAAGAAATACTTCTATCAATGCAATGAAGGTAACGGAGACAAATAGTCTATTTGTTTGTCCTTTAAAGCTTTGTCAAAGTGCTTCTAATGATTTTTGAATGAAATAGGGAAAACATTTCACGAGTGTTTTAAGGGTTTAGAAAGCCTATTTTTTTCCCCTACTTGAAACTATTTTTGACATAAGCATGCGCAAACAAACCTAAGGGCCGGTTTGAATGTGCTTATCTTAGAAGTAGCTTATAGTGAAGTGGTTTGATTAAAAGTGGCTTTTAGATAAGCATTTAGATGTTTGCGATGAAAATGTTTGAAACGGTTCAGACTTCTAAGTAACATTTTAGTAATTATTTTAGGAAGAAAATATGCATCCAAAACTATTAATCCCAAAAGTATGTATTACTTACTTCTCACGAAACCATTAATAAAAATACTTTAAGAAGTGTTTTAGGCCATTAGGAATCGCTTTTAACCAAAAGAAGAAACAGTTCCAAACATACCCTATGTAGAAAAGGAATTAAAAGGACATAAGTTTTTGTTTTCTGCATGTTGTGACAGAATTGTAGCAGTAAGTCATCCAAGCAACACATACACAAAAATGGTGTGGAGGACAAAGGCATCATAAAAAGGGATGCAAAGGCTGACTCGTGGAAACCCTTAACCTATTTGGTGGAAGCTGGAAGCAAAACAAAGCCGAAAGAGCTTAATATGCCAGAAATTGTTCTCAAATCAGTTTTACCCAACAGAGCTAATAATAATGTATTGAATGAGTGGAAAGTAAAAGAAAATGAACAAAATGGGAACAAATCAAGAATGAATGGAGATGAAAAGGATTCAACTCCACCTCAGATAAGAAGAAAAGTGCAAGATGTTCAACAAACAATGGAATATAGTAGTATTGCAGCCCCAACTGTGGTTGATACAGACAGTACTAAAGGTGGCAACATATTTAGACCAGCTTGGTTCTCACTAATTGCTTCTAGTGACCGGTGAGTATTTCTTTCTTTTAGAAAAATACTCATCTTGGTTGAAATTTATCATTTCTTATGTTTATATATATATATATATATATATTGAGTTTTCTCATTTTACATTGGCCATTGTAGGGATGGAGATAGGCACTTGCCACAGATATCACCTCGCTACCTGAGAGTTAGGTTAGTTTTTCAACTCAATTTCCTGTTATATGGTTGTTATATTCTACTTGTTGCTTGCTTTTTTTTTTGTATAACTTGGTTTTGGCTTATATAATTTTTCATTTACTTCTCAAACTAATGTGTTTTTCATCAATTTTGTGAGCCTCTAAGTTGAATTTTGTTGTGAGCCTTTAAATACTAATTTTTCATAATGTCGACACTAGAAGTACCTAACTTGAAGATAATAGGATTAAATTGTTTATTTTCACATAATAGTAGAAGTAATACGATCATTTATTGCATTATTAAAATTTTTTGAAGATATACTATTATTATTATTATTTTACAGAGATGGAAATTTGCTAGTTTCTCATGTCAAAAAGTACTTAGCCAAAAAATTAAATCTTGGGAGTGAGGCTCAGGTAAATTTTCTACTCTTGATGTCTTAACAATTATAAACTTTTTTATTACAAAAGAAGTTTTTGATATGACAGGTAGTTATCTCACTAAGAGGTGAGGCATTAGTTGATAGCCTAAGAATGCATGAAGTAGTAGATATTTGGTTAAAATCAGCATCCACTTCAGAAAGTATAAAGACATATTTGGGAAGCTCAGGAAAGAATTTTGTAATGCTTCTCTCTTATGCTTTAAAAGCTTATTAGTTCTCTCTATCAGATGTTTCTAGGAACCAGCATGCTTTTTTATACTTCCTTTTGTAAAATTTGGACTTTGAGAAGTGTAGATCTATAACAAATCAATAATGGATTAAGACAGTTTTTATTTTATGAAGGCCTTAACATATCCACTTCAGAATTATCTATATTTAACCTCTCAATAGACACATATATGCTAGTTTGTTAACAAGTGAAAGAGATATGTGGCTGTTCAACTAGTGTTAATCATAAATAAAACTCATCATCTCCCATGTTCCACAAAAAAGAAGAGAGAGAGAGAGAGAGAGAGAGAGAGAGAGAGAGAGAGATCATACCAATTTGTGTGTTTGTAAAACATTTATGTTGTGGTTGACGCAAAACAATGTCAAGAACAATTTATCTAAAAAAACCATTTATTTTGCCAAAAGAATTAAGCTGGTAGTGAATACTTGTATTCATGTTATATTCGTTAACCATAAATCAAAATAAATTATTTTAAAGTACAAAGGTATCTTATAGAACCAATTATATATGGTCTTATCGTGTTTGTTTTGGATTAACATGCTAATGATAAAATATTGATATAATGTATTGATTTAACTTACCATGTTGAGTTCATAATAATAAATCATTCGGGTTTTATAAATATTGCGCAAGTCATTCATGTCATAGATTACAACCAATTTCCTAGTACAAAACCAAGTTAAACTGTTAAAGAAAGGGAAAATAACCTCAACATTGCAAGCTACTACTAATGCCTTTTTCGTCAAATTTTTCATTAAGTTATCAAAGCATATAGTAAAAATACGTCAAATTTAACCAAATTTGGACTAGCAAATAAGAAAATTATGATAAGAAAAATGCCAACTTTAAATGTTAAGATTCTATTGGTTTTGTGAGTAGTCCAACAAAATAGTATACTAGCTTAAATTGTAGAAAATTACTCCATGTTTAGTTGATTGGATCGTAATAGAATCAAAATTGATTCCTTTTAATTTTATATTTAGTTAGATTGAAAAAATATAGATAAAATAAAATCAATTCTTAAAAGAGAAGGAACAAGAATTCCTTTTCCTCCCTCAAAGAATCATGATTACATTCGCATCTCAAATTTCTTTTTGAATTTTACCCCAACTTCAAATATAATCCTAAATCCTAAGCCCTAAACCCTAAATCCCAAATTCCAAATCCCTATTTAGAAAAATAATAATTTTAACCTAAACCTTAACCCACAAATATAACCCTAAACCCTAAACCCCAAATCACAAATCCTAAAACCCTAAACTCTATTTAGAAAAATAATAATTTTAACCCTAAATCTTAACCCACAAATATAACCCTAAACCCTAAATCCCAAATCCCAAACCTCAAAACCCTAAACCCTATTTAGAAAAATAATAATTTTAATAATATATTTTATTTTTAAGTAATAATTATTTAGAAATATAATGATTTTAATAATATATTTTGTGTGACGAAAAAATAATAATTAAATTATATTATTTAAAATTTAATGAATATAGGAGAGTGTTTTTCATTCCATTCCAATTGTAAACCAAACATTGTAATACTGATTTTTTTTATTCCAATAATCAAATCAAATAAAATTGTTTTCTTTTCATTCCATTCCGTGAAACAAATGTCACCTTAAGGTATATTCCATACTTGAAAATGGATTCAAGAATAGAATAAATATTCATATTCATTTATTCATTTGAATTTTTTAGGTCATAAATTACAATTCTTTTAAAACACCTATTTTTAAAAGATATGAAATATGTGTTCTAAATTAGATGAGAAAATAATTATTCATTATAAAAAAAAGGAATGTGATATGTTTTTATAAAAAAAAAAGCCTCTTAATTACTAATAAATATATTTATATTTTTAGTTAAAAAAAATATTTTGAGAAAACTAAGATCATGTTTTATAAATATTTCAATTTTTAATTCTAATTTCTTAGTTTTGAAATAGAATTTTCAATTTTAATTTTTTTAAGGAAAAAAATAAAAGCCATTAGGTAACCAATTTCTAGTTTTAATTTTGAAAAGTAGAAATTGAAAATGAGATATTGCTTGTTTCATAATCAATTTTCAATTTTCAACTTTTTAAGCTTTAATATTCATTTTCAAAACCAATTTTTTTAATCAATTTTCATTAAATTTTGGCTCATTAATCATTTTGAGTAAGGTTGAATATGATTAAGTAATTTTTAATGTTAAAAAATAAAATAAAAAATTCAATTCCAAAGCAAATTTTTTTTTTGAATTTTAGAATTTAAAAAAATTCAAAAAATAGAAATTGTAAATGAATTATCAAGCCTTTCTCACTCATGTGAACAAGTCTCTTATGCCACAATTATGTTGTAAGCTCATTTATCACAGCATTAATAACGCCTTTGAAGAGTCTCACCTGCAGTATATACAAACTGAAATGCTTGTTCCCACGAGTAATAATCATAGCACCTTTAGTAAGTTTTCATTGATCATTACTAAAGGTATTACAATATCCTTCATCATGAATTTTACGTGCAGAGATCATGGTATTACAATAGCCTCGTGCCATTATTCATCTCCAAACGCGCATCTCCAATACCAATGACTTTAACCAAGCCATCATTACCCAACTTCACTATCCCAAAATCACCTGCTGTATAGGATGTAAAGAAGTCCTCTCGAGACGTAGCATGAATGGAGGCTCCACTATCAATAACCCAACTGATCTCGGGACATGCAACATTGACAACATCTTCATCATAAACAACGAGAAAGTCTTCTGAACTAGCAGTGACAACTCGATCATTTTCCTTGCCAACATCACCTTTTTGTTCTTTGTCTTTCTTCTTGTTATCTTGCTTCAAATGTCTACAATATTTCTTGATGTGCCCTTTCATGCCACAGTGATGACACTCAACATTAGAAAACCTGTTAGACTTGCTTCTTTCTTTTTTTTGCTCTTGAAACCTCTGCTTTTACTCGTCCCTCTTCTTTCTGTAACCAAAATCTTTGATTGCTGAGAAGACCCATGTGATTTTCTTCTCATTTCTTCATTCAAAACACTACTCTTAGCTAGATCCATGTTGATTACACCATTTGGAGCTGAGTTACTTAATGACATTCTAAATGTTTCCCAAGAGTCCGGCAACATACCTAATAAACACAACCCCTGAATCTCATCATCAAACTTGATACCCATTCCAGCTAACTGATTGATTATTCCTTGAAACGTATTCAAGTGATCTGTCAACGGAGTTCCATCTTGGTACCTTAAAGCCATCAACTGCTTTATAAGAAATTTTTTTTTATTTCCTATTTTTTGAGCATACAACTCTTCAAGTTTATTCCATAGTGATCGTGCATGTATTTCTCTACTAATATGATTCAAAACATTATCATTTACCTATTGCCTTATATTGTTGATATTTTATAACTATTTTGATGGAGGGAAAAGAGACAAAACAATTTTTTTTTACTAATCAAACACTCTTTTTATTTCTCTCCTCTACTTTCTTACAACAGAATACAACTCTATTTATAGACCTAAACAAGACTCTTAAAATTCGTATTAAAAAATCAGCTTTAAACAGAATAGTAAATTCTGACCCTTCCTTGCTAAAACTTCTATAACTTATTGTAGGTAATACCAAATGACCTGAAACCTTTACCATTAAAAACTAGACTTAAAAACACACGAAGTAGACTCTTCATTTGCTCAAAATGATCTGAAATTGCCCCTTCAATTCCTCATTCAATACTGTCTTAAAATCTGTCCGTTTTTAGTAAATTCTGAGTTTATTTTCCACAAATTCCTCCCTTAAACTCAAATTTCCTCCATCCTTCAGCGCCATACGCCATCTTGCATTTATCCAAGAAACCGTGGTAACGGCTTTGTGAACATGTCACTACTTGATCATGACTCGCTACATGATTCAACTTCACACTCACTTCCCTGGACCGTTCTCGAATGAAATGAAATTTAACATCGTTATGCTTGCCTCCTTTCGTGATGTACCGGATTCTTTGCACAGTTCAATTGCCGACCTGCTATCAACTCGGATCTCAAGGTTGCTTCTTGTCCGAGATTCAACTCGCTTAAAAGTTTCCTTAGCCAACCGCATGTCGCACACACCACGATGCTTGCCACATACCTCGCTTTCGCATGTCGAGAAAGTGTCACGATGGGTTGTTTTTTTTGACATCCATGTGAACGCCGTGTCTCCCATAAAGAATACGTATCCCGATGTACTCTTTGATCATCTATGTCTCCGCATCAGCCACTATCGAGTATCCCACCAGGTTTATACTCTTTTTCTCGAGAAAAAATAACCCGAGTGATTCTCGTGATTTCTTGGATGTATCGCAGTAATTCTCTTCAACGCTTTCCAACGTGTATGACCGGTTCATCCAGCGAACCGATTTACCACTCCAACACCGTAAGATATGTCCGGTCTCGTGCACGTGAGATAACGCAGACTTCCCACCAAACTTCGGTATTTCGTCGCATCTACTCGTTCTCCACCGTCAAACTTAGAAAGTTTAGCCCTGTGTTCCATCAGGCCAATCTGTCAGTACCTCCATTTTGTTCCTTTTTAGAATTTCTTTTGCATATGTTTCTTGTGATACAAAAATCCCAAGGTATTTTCTTGTCTAACTTCCGCATCAAGGAAATATTTCATCAAACCCAAATCATGCCATTTCGAACTCTCGAGTCATAGCCTCTTTAAAATATTTTATCATCTCCTCATTATTCCCTATGAATATAAGATCATCAACATAAAGAGCTACAAACAACAAGTTACCTTCTTCTTTCTTCACGTACAAAGCATGTTCATATAGGTACTGAGTAAACCCGTTCTTCTTGAAGTAAGTGTCGGTGCGGGTTTTGCCAGCTCGTGGTGCTTGCTTTGGTCCATACAGTACCTTCTTCAATTTCCACAACCTTCTTTTCTTCCCCAATTTTTGTGTACCCGGGTGTTTTCTCTACATACACCTCTTCTTCTAGCACACCATTCAAAAAGCCGACTTGACATCCATTTGAAAAATTTTCCATTTGAATTGAGTCGTGAGCAACGAGAAGGTGAATCGTCTCCATTCTTGAATCGGGGCAAAGACTTCATCATAGTCTATCCCATCCGCCTTTGTCCGATAGCCCTTGCAACTAGCCTTGCCTATGTACCGCTCTATCTCGCCTTGAGCATTCATCTTCTTTGTATACCCATTTTACTCCCATGTATCGACATCCTTTTGGAAATTCAACCAACTCCCAAGTTCGGTTTCGCTCAATCGTTTTATTTCTTCATCCACGGCCGTCGCCACTTCTCATTCCGTACCGCTTCTTCACAATGTAATTATTTTGGCATCCGCCAAAATACAAATTAAATGTACCTCACTTGTCGAGTCGTACAAATCTTGCATGCTTCGCATTTTTGGTTGTCTTGGCTCTTCCTCATTATCATTGTTTGAGGGCTTCGCTATCTCGATCTCGAGGCTCATTGTTGTTGATGTGGCCGATGATTCTCCCTCTCTACTATCACCTCGGAAGAGTTTTTCCAATCACACTCGCTTGCTTCATTCACCTTAACATCTCGGCTTATTATTACCTTCTTGTTTATTGGATCGAGAAGCTTGAAACCTTTAGTCTTCTCATAACCAATGAACACAAATTTCTTGCTCTTATCTTCTAGCTTTGTTCTTCGCCGATCCTAAGATGCGTGTGCATAAGCCACACTACCGAATATTCTCAAGTGTGAGACCGTCGTTTCTACCACTCCAATTTTCTTGTCAGGAGTTTTATCTTCTAAACTCGTACGTGGACACCTGGTTTGCACATAATTGCGCATTGCACTGACTTCGCCCAAAATTCTTTGGCAACTTCTTACTTTTCAAGATTGATCGAATCCATGTCGAGAATGGTCCGATTCTTTCTCTCCGCCACACCATTTTGTCGAGAGAATGCACGTGCGCAGAACCTTCTTATTCCACGTTACCGGCGAAAGATTCGCAAATTTCGTCGAGTTGTATTCGCCACCGATCGAACGCAGTAGCTCTAATAAACCTCATGGGTTGCCTTTTCTACCATTACTTTGAACTTTTTAAACACTTCGAATGATTCATATTTTTCTTTCAGGAAATAAACCCAAGTCTTTCTGGAATAGTCATCGATAAAAGTAATGAAATATTTTTTACCGTTGAATGACTCAGGAGTGATTGGCCCACAAATGTCGGTATGTATTAATGTGAGATGATCCGTTGTTCCAGATTCTACGCCTTTCTTCACGAAACGAGTGTCTCGAGTGCTTCCCGAGTACACACTCCTCGCAAAACTTCTCGATGTAGTCAATCTCGGGTAACCCATGTACCATTCCTTTCTTCGACAATTTTTGTAAACCACCATAGTGAAAATGATCATATCGCAAATGCCATAGGAACGCCTTGTCTTCTACATTAACTCGCAAACACCTTTCTCGCACATAACACAGGTTGATTTTGTACATTCGATTCTTTTCCATCTCAACTCGTGCTATTACTCGCTCTTTCTTGTCTTTCAGTTGTAATACTTGATTTTTCATAAACACCGAGTATCCTTTCTCCGAGTTGTCCCATGCTGTGATGTTGCTCTTGAGATCAGGTACATAATAAACATTCTCAATTAATCCCTTTAAACCATTCTTTTGCAAATATGATATTGTACCTTGACCTTTCACTTGAATCTTTGACGCATCTCCAAATGACACGTGCACATCCTCTATCTCTTGCATCTCCACAAAGAGGTGTTTGTGCCCGCACATATGATTACTAGCGCCGGTATCGAGATACCACACCGTGTCGCCGTTCGGGAATGGTATTTTTGTAGGCCATCACGAGAACACCATCTTCTCTTGTCTCTTCTTCCGCGACTAGATTCGCGTTTCTACCTTTTCTCGTAATAGCACTCCTTTGCATAAAGGCCCATTGCCATAATTATAGCATTCGATATTTGATTTGCACTCTTGCGTAGTGCCCATGCCCTGCCAATCGTAGCACTCAACATTTGAATGATTTCGACCGGCCGTCTCTCCACGACCACGTCCCTACTGCCTCGCCAATTTTGTTGGCTTGGACCGCCCTTCTCCTCATACAGTGTATCTCGACCGCGGCCCTCCACCACCGCAACCATTATCGCGACCTCCACGCGCCGCGCTCTACCACGAAATTTTCGAGTATAGAGTACCTTTTCATCTTTGATAGATACCTTGGTTTCGGTTGCTTCCTCAAGCCGACTCGTTCTTCTTCTTCTTCTTCCGCTGTTCATACGCCTCAAGAGAACCAAATGAGATCATCAAGGGTCATCTCCTCCTGCATTTTTCGACTCCTCAATCGCACAAACGACATTCTCAAAATTCTCGGTTAATGACCGCAAAATTTTCTCCACCACTCTTGCATCGGCTAGAATTTCTCCATTTCGTTTTAGTTGATTCACCACTGTTTGCACACGCGAGATGTAGTCGGATACACCTTCTGACATCTTCATCTTCATACTCTCCAATTCGCCGCGTAGAGTTTGGAGTCTTACTTGCTTTACTCGGTCGGCTCCTTTGAACACTTTTTCTAAAATTTCCCACGCTTCTTTTGAAGTAGTTGCCTCGGCAATCTTCTCAAAGCCCGACTCGTCAACGGCTCGTGGTATTTGTTGGTTCTTTGAAACCTTCTTCGACCACCTCCCACGCATCTTGTGATCCGAGAAGAGCTTTCATTTGAATGCTCCAGTTCTCTAAGTTCACCTTCGTTAGTCGTGGTAGCGGCATTTGTCCCATCACATTCGCCATCGGCTCTGATACCAATTTATTGATATTTTATAACTATTTTGGTGGAGGGAAAAGAGACAAAACAATTTTTTTTTTACTAATCAATCACTCTTTTTATTTCTCTCCTCTGCTTTCTTACAACAGAATACAACTCTATTTATAGACCTAAACAAGACTCTTAAAATTCGTATTAAAAAATCAGCTTTAAACAGAACAGTAAATTCTGACCCTTCCTTGCTAAAACTTCTATAACTTATTGTAGGTAATACCAAATGACCTGAAACCTTCACCATTAAAAACTAGACTTAAAAACACACGAAGTAGACTCTTCATTTGCTCAAAATGATCTGGAATTGCCCCTTCAATTCCTCATTCAATACTGTCTTAAAATCTGTCCGTTTTTAGTAAATTCTGAGTTTATTTTCCACATATATACCCACAAACTTATCGATGTAACAAAGTCTATTCTTCTTCACACAACTTTTCTGGTTTTTCAGAGGCAAACACCGATAAATGAAATTGTTTGACATAAAGGAGATCTTCCATTTTTCCTTTCCAAGTGTGATAATTAGAACCATTCAAACCAATGATTCTACTCAAATTTGCCTCCATTTTTCAATACAAGAAATTCAACAATAATTACCACATCTTTGATACCACTTTGTTAGGAGAATCGCACAACAGAAATAAACCTATTCTCTTTCTTTGTGTGAATCTTTTAGAAAACAAATAAATAGAGCTCAAAATGAAAAAAAAAACATGCACAAAATCAACACAAGCAATTTACGTGGAAAAACCTTCCCGGTGTAAGAAGGAAACAACCACGACACTCCTCTCCAAAACTTCCACTATCAAGAAACAATTGTACAAAAGTTCTCTCTAGGTAAAACTAGAGGTAAAAAATCAACAACATCATCAAAAATACACTTCTTAGAAACTAACAATTATTTCAAGAAAATAGAGAAATTTAACCCAATTTCATAGCCACTGTTCACTTCCCAGATTTTCCCAAACCGGTAAGCCAAATCCAAATCCCACCGTACAGATTAAAGAGTCTTGAATCATGAATCTGACTGCAAAATTTCAGCTTATTCGGACCACAAACGACCTTCCATCGGAACATTTGATATTGGCTTGCTGGAGAGGAAAAGCTGAAAGCTTTTCTGCAGATTTCTCTAGCTACTGCTCTTAATTTTCTCTCTGCAAAATACACTCTCAACAAATCCTAAATGAGTTTATTAATGAAGCAATGAAATGACACAATTTTCACTTCGGCTTTTAAGGTACATGGGTTTCACTTGGGCTCTTCCAAATAAGAGAAAAACATAACAGAGTAAGGATAGTGTTGTTTAGTGAATAATTGTTGAGTTTCATGTATTGATATAAGGAAGACAATGTAATTGTCTAGTGTTGTAAACCTTATAGTGTTGTAAACCTTATAGTGTAAGTGCTGTTTAAATAACTGTCCAAACTGTTATCACACATAGGAAGAAATGCAGTATAAATATCCCACTCAGGGTGTGTTGAAGATTGTATTCAGTAAATCCGTTCAATCAAAGAAATTCATAAGGAATCAATACAGTTTTAAGATTGTTAATTCAAGATTATTAGATTAAGATCAACATTGAATTTAGTTTACATTCTATACTTAGATGTTATGTCCATAAACCATAACCAAAATAAATTATTTTAAAGTAAAAACATATCTTATAGAACCAATTATGTAGTCTTATCGTGTTTGTTTTGTATTAATATTCTAATGATACAATATTGATATAATGTATTGATTTGAATTACCACGTTGATATAATGTATTGATACAATATTGATATAATAATAAATAATTCGGGTTTTATCAATATTGTATCAAGTTATTCATGTCATAGATTGCCTAGCACAAAACCAAGTTAAACTGTTAAAAGAACGGGAAAATAGCCTCAACATTGCAAGCTAAGTAACTTATGCCTTTTTCGTCCAAATTTTTCATTAAGTTATCAGAGCATATACGTCAAATTTAACCAAATATGGACTTCCAATATGAAAATTATGATAAGAAAAATGCTAAAAATGTCAAATTTTAAAGGTTGAGATTCTTATGGTTTCGTGAGTATCTCAACAAAAATAGTATGCTGGCCCACAATTGTAGAAGATTATCAAATTTCAAGTTGTCACTTGAGGCATACTGGATGGTATTCTTCCGGGAGCTGTATGGCATAATGAAACATGGTATCATATTGGAATTGGGATCCAAGGAAACTTGAGCATTTATTACTTGGATTATATTTGTAATTTATTTACATACTCAACGAATAAAATTTTTGAAAGTGTCAATTCCGTAATTGTGTTTTCGATAGATTTTCTTATAATTTAGATGTTATTTTGGAGTTAATCTATTAGGAATAGGATTGCATAGTTATGGTTCATTTACATGAACTTCGAATTGAAGAAGGGGTTTGATAAATACAAACATACAATATGACAGGATAAATATATATCAGATCATGTAGCCATCGAGAAACATTACTCGAGAAACATTACTTGAATCAAGTAATGTTTCTCAACGGCTTACACATTTGGTTAAAGTAGAATTCTAATTCATTTTTTTCTTTATTTAGCTTAAACGTAAGAGAAGAAAGGCTTATTTTTCATTGTACAATCAATGATTTTAAATTTGAAAGTCATAGAATTTTCGTTTGATGCTTTGGTTTACTCATGAAAACTATCGACAAAAATAATTAGATAGAACAGCTTCTACTTTGTCAATGGATAATGAGAAAACAAAATCTGGATAAATACCAATAGCTATTACAGGTAGAAGTATAGAAATCGAAACGAATAACTCTCAGGACCCAGAATAAAAAGAATTAGAATTTGTGGCACTAAAAAGTTTGTATCCATAGAACATCTGGCGTAACATAGATAGTGAATAAATAGGAGTTAATATTATTCCTATTGCCATTACAAAAATAATTAGTATTTTTGTCATTAAAAGGTATTTGGGGCTAGTAAGTATTCCAAAAAAGACTATCAATTCTACAATAAAACCACTCATGCCTGGTAATGCAAGAGAAGCCATTGAAAATATACTGAAAGTTGTGAATATTTTTGGAATTCCGATAGCCATTCCACCCATTTCGTCGAGATAAACAAGACGTATTCTATCATAACTCGTTCCTGCCAAGAAAAAAAGCGCAGCTCCAATAAATCCATGAGAAATTATTTGTAAAATAGCTCCGTTGAGTCCTGTATCACTTATAGAACCTATTCCTATAATTATGAAACCCATATGAGATACGGAGGAATAAGCTATTCTTTTTTTTTTAAATTGCGTTGTCCCGAAGATGTTGAAGCTGCATAGATTATTTGAATTGCGCCTACTATGATCAACCAGGGAGAAAATATAGAATGGGCGTGGGGCAACAATTCCATATTGATCCGAATCAATCCATACGCTCCCATTTTTAATAAGATTCCAGCTAGAAGCATACAAGTACTGTAGTGTGCCTCTCCATGCGTGTCTGGTAACCATGTATGTAAGGGTATAATCGGCAATTTTACAGCAAAAGCAATAAAAAATCCAATATAGAAAAGTATTTCCAGCACTAAGGGATATGATTGATTAGCTGAAGTTTCAAAATTTAATGTCGGTTCATTAGAACCATATAAACCAATACCCAGAACTCCTATTAATAAAAAAATAGAACCTCCTGCAGTGTACAAAATAAATTTTGTGGCTGAATACAAACGTTTCTTTCCACCCCACATGGATAGAAGTAGATAAACTGGAATTAATTCTAATTCCCACATGATAAAAAAAAGTAAAAGGTCTTGAGAAGAAAATGGACCTATTTGACCACTATACATTGCTAACATCAGAAAATGGAATAGGCGGGAATCCTTAGTAATTGGCCGAGCCGCTAAAGTAGCTAAAGTGGTGATAAATCCTGTCAGCAAAATGGGTCCTATAGAAATTCCATCTATTCCCAATCTCCAATAAAATTCAAAAAAATTGATCCATTTATAATCTTCTGTCAGTTGGATTAATGGATCGTCCAATTGAAAATGATAACCGAATGCATAGGTTGTTAGAAGGAGTTCTATTAAACATATAAATATAGTATACCACCTAATTACCTTATTTCCTCTATGTGGAAAAAAGAAAATTAAGGAGCCTGCAACTATTGGCAAAACTACAATTATGGTTAACCAAGGGAAATAATTCGTGATAAAAACAAGATACGCTTGGACCAGAAAAACCCGTGCTCAAAATAATTACTCAAATATCTATATTCATATTATTTTGAGCGCGGGTTTTTGTCGGTAAAGGTGAAAAAAAAATCAAAAAAAAAATATATTCAAGTAGAGTTTTCTGGAACGTATCAATAAGCTAGACCCATACTTCTAGTCGTTTCATGCCATAAATAAACCCGAACACTCAAAAAATCGGTTGGACAGGCGGATTCACATCTCTTACAACCGACACAGTCTTCTGTTCTTGGAGCGGAAGCAATTTGTTTAGCTTTACACCCGTCCCAAGGTATCATTTCTAATACATCTGTGGGGCAAGCTCGGACACATTGAGTACACCCTATACATGTATCATAAATCTTTACTGAGTGTGACATTGGATCTATAAATTTTTTGAACACCATAAAATTTCGATCTAGTAAACTTAGAATCATATATTTAAACACCAGATGAATCAATAAATTACCACAATTTTTTAATCCATTTATTTTTTGGCTGGCCCACGGGAAAGAGCCAAGATACTTTGATTTCTTATATTTTTGTAAACATGATTCTAGATTAGATAGATTCTATCTAATCTATGCTGATTCGAATTTATGAATATTCTAATTTTGATGATTAGTACTACTTATTCAACAAATTGGATTGATTGATGCGGGTTGATTTTCTGTTCCGATAAATTGATGAAACAATAGCTAGTCCAATAGCTGCTTCAGCGGCTGCAATAGCTATAACAAAAATTGAGAAAATATTTCCTTTTAATTGGCGACTATCAAAAAAATCAGAAAATGTTACAAAATTGATATTAAATCGAATAAAAGATTTCTATTTTAGAAATAAAAAATCTTTAATTATTCTAATTAAAGAGAAATAGATGCAATAACATAGAGTGAGGTTTCTTTTGAATTGTTGTTGCTAATTCTATAGATTTAACCATATTTCGACTCGTGATCAATCCATAAATACCGATAGAAAATAAGTAGGCACTCAAAACAAGTACATGTTCAAGCATCATTGACCAACTCTTTATCAATTTTGATTTATTTCAATAGAATATGAACAACAATTCAACGGATTCACTAGAATAGAAAAATTACTGAAATATATATATATATATTGATAATAAATCGAATAAAAGATTTCTATTTTAGAAAAAAAAATCTTCAATTATTCTAATTAAAGAGAAATAGATGCAATAACATAGAGTGAGGTTTCTTTTGGATTGTTGTTGCTAATTCTATAGATTTTTTTTTACTGGCGTGCCGTGGCTATTGCACCTATCAAAGCAACTAAAAGAATTATTGAAATAAATTCAAATGGAAGAAAAAAATCTGTTGATAAATGAATTCCAATTTGTTGACTATTACTTATCAAATCTTGCTCTATAATCTGGTTTGACCTTGTAGTCCAAATAATCCCATACCATGACGTATCCATAATAGTAGTCAGTAGTAAAATAAAAATACTTGTACAAACCAGAAAAGTAACCCCGTCTCCAACGGTCCAAAGAGTCAAATCTTTGTAATATTCTGAACCATTCATGAACATCACAGCAAATAAGATTAAAACATTTATAGCCCCCACATAAATAAGCAATTGTGCAGCAGCTACAAAATAGGAGTTTAATAGAATATAGAATAAGGATATACAAACAAGAACCAGTCCCAATGAAAAGGCAGAATAAAATGGATTGATAAATAAGACTACTCCTATAGCTCCTAATATAAGACCTAATCCTAGAAAGACTAAAATAAAATCATTTATTGGTCCAGGCAAATCCATTATATGTAAAAAAGAGATAAATAAATCAAAATTTTTTTCATGACCTTATTGAGACACGGTTAGAAAAAATTATTATGACTCATAATAAATTCCTAATTAAATACTAAGAGTAACGTATGTAAATTAATATGGGTCCTGTTATTGGTATTGGATTCATTTATTTCAATGAAAACAAAATCTTAGTAATTAAAGTTTTTCTTTAATAAAAATCTTGGGATTTACTTATTTATTTTGGGCGAATTCAAAATTGTTCAAATTGTATAATCGTCAATTACTAACATTGGTAAAAAATCGAAGAAATTTGATAATAATTCAATTCGTGTTGATCATAAGTAGAAAATTTATATTCTTCAGTCATTGATAAGCAATTTGTTAGAGAATACTCAAGGAAGTTACCACAAAATATACAAGTCCCAAAATCAATATTGTAATTAAGTAATCATTTCTTGCGAATATCTGTTTCCAATTTCTAGACAACAACGGGTAGGTTTATAGGACATACACAAACACATACTTCACAAGTGCAAGAACTATGAGTATTGGCTATTTTCATAGACAAAATATTTATCTGTAAATTTATTTTTAAGCCTGCTATCAAGTCTATCAAGAAAATTCAAACAAATACTCGAGTTCTAGATAATTGTACTTCAGGTATATCTTTGATAACTACGACACATAAGATTACATTTATGCATTTAATAGCACATGCTTATAAATATGAAATTATTTTTAGTTCTAAAATATGGAATAAGATATGCTAAAAGATATTAGATAAGATATACTCTAAAATAAGATGTGCTAAAAGATATTAGATAAGATATACTTTAAATTATAGTTGAAATCTTTAGCATAAAATCTATTTTAAAAGAACTCCTTTTTAAATAAGAGCCTTCTTAATTAGTGATTATTACTAATCCTATTTGAAATAGAAAATATATTTATCAATCATATAAGAGTTTTTAAAATTAATGAGTATTACTAATCTTATTTGTAATAGAAAAAATATTTATCAATTACATAGGATTAAGGGTTTTAATTTTACCTATAAATAAAACTCATTGCTCATTGTTTCAATAAACCACACAAGAGTATTATTCTATTCTTCTTAACTTATCTCTATTGTTTTACAAATATAAGATCATAATTCTTTAGGCTTTTTTATTTAGTTAATCTATCAAATATTGGTGGTTATGTTTGATTGATTAATAAGCCTAATTATTTTATTATATTTTGATAATATATTTTTATGGCTTCTTCTTTATTTTTGTTCTTAAATTGTTAGATCAAATAATTGTTTTTGTCATATCATAGTTATTTGATTTGATTATTAATCTTTAAAGAAGCTATTTTTATTGAACTTGTTCTTGATCTTTTTGCTCTAGGATTTACTAGTTGATTTGATTTAAGTGGCATATGTTTTGAATAATCTACTTAGGATTATTCATTATTAAATATGTTCTAGAACACACACGGGCACTTGTGTTTTTGTGCTAACCATTTTGCAGTTAATTTGGGAACGTATCTGATTGGCTTATTGGAACGTTGGTCTAGAAACCGCTCTCGTTAATATTGGAAACTGTGAAAATAGAGCAAGGGCTCGTAAGTAAAGTACTTTGGGGAAGTATCCTTTGGATGGTAGCATAAGACCGAGTTTGTACTTGAACATTTGATTTTCATAGTGGAAAGTTAGGTGGTCCAGTGGACCGATGGTTTTCTTCTTAGGTCATGGTTGTGGCCTAGATTGTTTCCACCTAAAAATATCGCATGTTATTCTCTTATTTCTGCATTTTATTTTTACACATGATTGCATTTCTGACTGCTTTGTTTAGGTTATTAAATTATAAATTGCTAAAAATTAAAAATAACCTATTCACCCCCCTCTAAGTTAATTAGGTCTGTATTTTATAAACTCTCAACAAGCAATACATTTATCAAATTCAAAATGGATTTGACCACGT
The DNA here is from genome assembly GCA_033030585.1 of Hippophae rhamnoides. NCBI lineage: Eukaryota > Viridiplantae > Streptophyta > Magnoliopsida > Rosales > Elaeagnaceae > Hippophae > Hippophae rhamnoides. Next base: position 28,542,867 of record CM065438.1, on the reverse strand, counting down.
AAACTCTCCACGATTATTAATTTTTCATAAGGGTATTGAATAGTTACAAGTAAACGATTTGTGTGGGATAAGGTAATTATGAAACTTTGACCAATGTACCTTGTCGCTCATACTGTTTGTTGACAAAAAAAATAGAAATTGCAAATTCGAAATTAAATTGTAATAGATTTCGTTGTAATAAATCAATTCTAGTTTAATTAGAATAATAATAAGTAATATTATTAAGAATAATTAATAGAATTATTTCTAACTCGATTTAGAATTTATATAGAAATCAATGTATAGTTTTTCATTACAGTATTTCATTTTTTCATTTAAGTATATTGTATGATATTATTGCTAGAGGCGCTCTATTTCCATTTATGTTCTAATTCTATTATTATAAGTGATTGCATGATAATGAGTAAAGAATATCCGCCTTTATACTAAACATGATGTATTGAACTCATAATTCTTTAGATACTTTTTATGAATGTCAACTAAGTATCGTAAGGAAATTGCTCATGGTTGTTCAATCATTTGATAACTAGAGTCATTTTTTGATAAATGATCACTATGAGTCCGACTCAATAGAATTTGATCAATCCACTTTTCTATCATTAAGGTGGAGAACTAAACCAATAATTCTCTTTCTTTATCATCAATCGAATCACTGTTTGAGACCCAGGATTCTATTTTATCATCAATCCAATCATCGTTCATGTTTTTTAATGAATAGATCTCTTTACTTGTATGACTTAGATGTCTCGTATTTCTCAAAAAAGCAATTCGATTGATGGGATTGGATATGATACTTATGAAATTGATGATATTGATGAGATTGATATTCAAATATTTCTTCTTAGAATGTATTGATTTGACCCCATAAGTGGGACCACCACCCCACAACATGTTGCCTTCAGAAGTAGAACCCCTTATTTCTTCTAGAGAATCTCCTAATTGTTCCAGAGCAACTAGAAATATATTCTTTAACTAGAAAGAATTTAGTTCAGATGTAGGATACCTATCAATAAGTTTTCGTAACTCAATCATGTATGATGGAATCATCAAAGATTTGACCCTTTCGAACTCTATTTGTAACTCACTATAGGCTCGAGAAACAAAGAGAATATATGTACGAACGAGATATCCAGTAAGAAAAAGAAGGAAAAGGATTGAATAGAGGAACTCCCGAACATTTGGCAATCTCAGATGTGTAGATATCCATGGTGACTCATTATTTCGATGAGTAATTTCTTCAAACATAAGAAGATTATGTAAGAACTTACTCGAAATCTCACTTATCAGATTCCATTGTGTCTTCCACAATTTTTTCTAAAGAATTCGCCATGATATATCTGATCCATGCATAATATCAAGAAAAATGGATACCTATTTTTGGCTGCTACTTAGTATAGACAATAGGTCTAAAAAAGTATCTAAAACTATCCAATTTAGATATTTGTATACTGTCGAAGTAAGGAACCATGGCATATATGTTTGGAAGATATTCCATTTTGAAAGAGTTGAAAAAGCACTATCTCATTGAAAGGTTCTATACATCTTCCCTTTCTCAAGGCATTTCTTTAAACAAAGACCCAGATTTTTTGGATGGTAAATATTTCTCAAAATATAGAGTGTGAATCAAACCCATGTTTGAATTGAAATTGAGATACTGATGCAAGTTCTTCCCTTCTGAATCAGACAGATTCATATCTGAAAGAGGTTGACAATAAGTTCTTTCAAAATTAACTATTTGTTCCTCTTTTAGAAGTGTTCCAGAAATGTCTGTGATCGAGTAAATAGCTCTACGAATGAATGGATCAGTTCAAATTGGAAAATGCAAAGATTTGTACAAGTTATACCTTTCATCACCATTTTTGGAAAATCGTTAGGTATGAATATGTTAGACATCTATAACTCAATTGGTGAAATAGTATCTCTCCCCCAAAAGCATTTTTTTACTACCACACAAAGAAATATTATGTTGCGAATGAACAAGATATTAAGGAATTGTCCATACGTAAAATCATAATTCTTAATACGGGCCTTTTCCACATAAAAAGGGAATCCTTTGTTACAATAGAAGCAGAAGTCATGTGGATTATTCAGAAAATTGTCTTGATCGTGGGATATTATTATGAAATAGGAATATGTGTTATCCAAAGATTTCCTACGATTATTTCTAGTATGAAATGAGTCAATCATCCACTTTGGTATCTTATTGAAAAAAATGGTGATATTGTTCCCCGATTGATCAAGAATTTCGATTTTTGGGAAGTATCATGATCATTCAATAAGATGGATTTCAATTTTTTCAAATGAACGATTCGAAGACCTATGGATTCTAACAACTGATTACAGAGTTGATCATTTGGACTTTTCAATTCATAGATGTAGATCTCGTACCTATGAATGAGGATATTCCCAAAACTCACAAAGAAAAAAGAAAGTGAGTTAGACAATAAGGGAAGAAACTTGGATAAAAAAAGAAGTAACTTGGACAAAAAGAAAGAAAGTGACTTAGACAAATTTGAATTGGATTTCAGATCAGTCTTCATAAAAAAAAGGGGGTAGAACCAATAAAGGGGGTAGAACCAATAAAGATTTCTTTTTCGATTCATCCCTGGAGTTGAATACCTCATTCAAGAATTTTTTTGATCCAATTTGTAGGAATCAATAGAAAAGGAAAATCCCTTATGATAGACCAAATTCGGCTCGGTTATTGATAAAGTGAATAAATCTTCCATTTTTTGAAATCTCTCTTTTGATTCAAAATCGTGGTGTAACATGTATCCCCCTTGTTCCAGCCAAGGGAATAGACGAAATAAATAAAAAAATGGATTTTTGTTCAAGAATGAAATATTATTGGAACTATCCAAATCCAGTTCATCCTTCGAAACCATATCACATCCCAGATATTATGAAATAGGATGAATTGAGATGGTATTTTGTAAATACATAATTATCTTGAATATATTCACTATTACTTTATTTTCCGATCGCCTGGAAAGGACAAAAGAAACATCTTGTTCTTTCTTCAACAATTTTTTATCTCTAGTGGACCTCTCAGTAGGATTTGAACCCAAATGAAGTTCTGACCATCTGTGAGAGAAAAAAAAACGAATGGATGTTGTAAGATTCCCAAGAAATTCTTCGATTTCTTCTGAAATTAGATGATTATTCGTCTGCTTCTCACATTCCATGAATAGCCGAGACATTGAAGAATATCCAGAAAGGCATTTAGGGAATTAGTCTAATTCTATCTCTGTTCATTCTGTTTGAAGAAAGGAAGGATCCCAAAGAATCGATCTTTCTTTTAGTTGTTGAATCTCTTTTTGATTGATCAATGTGTGATATTCTGAATCCTTATTCCTAATGGAATCGAAATGATCTCTGGATCGATCAGAAGATTCTTTCAATTGGCTAGAATCAATTACTTGAACAAAACTAGATCTTGTGGAATCATATTGAATATTTGATGATACATTATGTACCTTGCTAAAACATTGATCCTTGTTTACTAACCACACATTGTCTAACCAAATCCAATACTCTTTAGATATGTTCCTCAAAAAATCCGATTCATATGGATTCTTCCCCAACTAAAGAAGAGATCTTGGCGGAATTGCCACATATGAAATTGAGCACAATTTTGCAAAGAAATAGCCCACTTGTTTCTCGAGAAGAGATGAGAAAATGTTCAATTTCATTTGATTGAATAGTTGACCGAGTCCCTTGTTGTTTGAAGAAACCCTCCGCTTCAATTGGTATTTTTTCATTAAAAGCAAACATGAGAGCGAATTGTATCCATTGGGAAAATATAGGTTCGATCAAAATTTGTTTCTTCGAAGTACCAAAAGGAAGCATGACATCATTATGAACATAAAGTCCTAAAGTATAGAACCCCAAAAAGAGGCTGGCCCAACTTAAATGGGATATGATGGCTTCTTTATGGTCCTAACATTCTTGCCAACACATTATCCTCATTATGTTCCAGATTGTAATCTCTAATAAAAAATATAGATCCATGAGCAAAAGCTCCTATCATGATGAATCCTATGATGTATTGGTGATGAGTATATAAAGCAGCTTGAGTAGTAAAGTCTTGTGCTATGAACACATAAGTGGGTAAAGAGTACGTATGTTGAGCAACCAAAGAAGTAATAACCCCTAAAAAGGCTAGAGCAATCCCTAATTGAAAATGAATCAAATTATTTATTGTGTCATAAAGACCCTTATGTCTACGCCCCAATCGCCCCTAGTGGAATATGTGCTTCTAAAATATTTTTTATATTGTGCCCAATCCTGAAATTAGTTCTATACATATAGCTAACAATAAGAAAAAGAAATACAATAGATAAATGATGATGAGCAATATCAGTCAGCCATAAACTTTGCGTTCGTGGATGGAATCCCCCAAGAAGGGTTAGAATGGCAGTTCTTGCTCCTTAAGAGGTCCCAAATAAATGACTGCTTGAATCAAGGTTTTGAGCATAAAGATTCCATTGACCTGTTAAAAAATATGCTAATCCTTAGGTATGCTGTAATACATCTAAGAAATTATTCCATCGAATGTATTCCCCTTGGATGAGGAATAGCAACATGAACTAAATGTCCTGTCCAAGCCAAGGAACTTACTCTAAATAGTCCTGATAAATGATGATTAAGATAAGATTCTTCATTTTTAAACCATGAAATGCTTGGTTTCCATTTCGGTTGTAGGTGTAACTAACCCGCTATTAAAGATATGGCATAAACAAATAATAGAAAAAGGGCTCCAGTATAAAGATCCCTATTAGTACGTAAACCGATTGTATACCACCACTGATAAACACCAGAATAAGCAATATTCACTGGGCCAAGAACACCCTCCAAGTAAAAGCTTCCTCAGTCGGTTTACCAAAATAAGGATCCTAAATTGCATGAGCAATGGATCTTACGTGTAAAGGATCCTATACTCATGCATCAAAGTTTCCTTGCCAAGCTACATGAAACAAATTTTCGGAAGTCCAAAGAAAAATTATTGCTAATTTACCAAAATGGGAAGCAAAAATATTCTGATAAAGACGTTCTTCAGTAATATCATCATGACTCTCAAAGTCATGCTCGATAGAAATACCAAACCAAATACGACGAGTAGTGGGGTCTTGAGCTAAGCCTTGGCTAAACCTTAGAAATCTTAATGCCACAATGCTTTTCAAATCCTCCTAGCCATTATCCTACTATAATAATTCTTGCGAAGAAGAATGCCCATGTTGTGGAGATTCCACCTGGAAGGTAATGGTTTACTTCTACAGCACGTCCTTGGACAATGCTCAAGGCTCAAGGTTGGGTAACATGAGCAAATTTTAATTTATTATGAGCCCAAATGATGGATTCAATAAGTTCTTGCTAATAACCACCCTTGTTGAATAGAAACATTAGACTAAAAGCCCATACAATATGAGTACCTAGGAAAAAAAAGGCCATATGCAGATAATGAAGAGCCGGAGGACTGAATTACCCGGGATGCCTGTGCCCATAAGAAATCGCGGAGCCACCCATTACTAGTATTGGAACTCTGCACAAAGTTTCCTCCCATGATATGAGTTACCACCCCCTAATCACTTATACTACCCCAAACATCTTACTTCATTTTCCAATTGAAATGGAATATTACTACCGAAATAGCATTATACATCCAAAATAGCCCTAAGAAGACATTATCCCAAGCAGATACTTGACACGTCCCCCCTCTTCCAGGTCCATCACAAGGGAAACGAAAACCAAGATTTTCTTTATTTGGTATCAAACGTGAGCTACAAGCAAATAGGACACCTTTCAGAAGTATCAACACTGTTACATGAATCGTAAATGCATGAATTTGATGTACCAAAAAATTTGTGATTCCTAATGGAATAGGTAGTAAAGAAACCTTGCCGCCTACTGCCACTAAATCACCAACTCCCCAAGTCAAACTGGTGCTTATTGTTGCACCAGGAGCCGTTGCACCAAGAGCCGTTGCACCGGGTGCTAAAGCATGGGTGTTTTGTATCCATTGAGCAAAGACGGGTTGTAATTGTATAGCAGTATCTAAAAACATATCTTGGGGACACCTTAAAGCGCTCATAGTATCATTATGAATATACAAACTAAAACTGTGAAAGCCAAAAAATATACATACCCAGTTGAGATGTGATATGATTGCATCACAATGTCTAAGGACATGATCTAATAGATCATTGTATCGAGTAGTTGGATCATAGTCTCTTACCATAAAAATGGTTGCATGCGTAGCAACACCAACTATGAGAAATCCACCAATCCACATGTGATGTGTGAACACTGAAAGTTGTGTACCATAGTCAGTAGCTAGATATGGATAAAGGGGCATCACATACATATGGTGAGCTAGAACAATGGTTAAAGAGTCCAACATAACTAGGTTAATAGATAATTGAGCATGCCATGACGTTGTTAGGATCTCATATAGGCCTTTATGACCCTGACCTATAAATGGGCTTTTATGAGCCTTTAAAATATCTTTTATACCATGACCAATGCTCCGGTTGGTCCTATACATATGACCCACTACCAGGAAAAGAATTGCAATAGCTAAATGATGGTGTGCTATATCGGTTATCCATAAACCCCTAGTTATTGGATCTAATCCTCCACGAAAAGTAAAATGTTTTGCATATTTTGACAAATTCAAGGTGAAAAATGGGGTTGCTCCTTTAGCAAAAATGGGATAAAGTTGAGCCAAAAGATCCCTATTCAAGATAAATTCATAAGGAAGTAGAATCTCTTTAGGATCTACTCCAGCATTTAGAAATTGGTTAATCGGTAAAGATTCATGTACTTGGTGTCTTGCCCAAGAAAGAGACCTAAGTCCTAATAATCCCGCTAAATGGTGATTCAACATAGATTCTACATCTTGGAACCAAACCAATTTGGGAGCATCTTTATGATAATGGAACCAACAAGCAAAAAGAATTAAGGCTGCAAAAACTAATGCACCAATTGCAGTACAATAGAGTTGTAATTCACTAGTTATTCCATATGCTCGCCAAAGTTGAAAAAAACCCAGAGGTTATTTGTATTCCTCAAAAACCCCCTCCTACATCACCATTCAATATTTCTTGACGCACTATTGGCCAAACCACCTGGGTACTAGGTCCAATTTGAGTAGGATCGCTTAGCCATGCTTCATAATTGGAAAATGAGCACAGTGGAAATACATACCACTCAGCCAAAGAAAAATGATAGAGAGTTGACCGAAATGGGCACTAAATACTTTTTGAGAGATCTCCTCCAAATCACTAGTATGGCTATCGAAATCGTGAGCATCTATGTGTAGGTTCCAGATCCAAGTGGTAGTATCGTGCTCCTTAGCTATTGTTCTTGAAAAATGACCTAGTTTGGCCCATTCCTCGAAAGAAGTTTTTATGGGATCCCTATCTACCAAAATTTTAACTTCTTGTTCCGATGAACAAATAATCATTGAGTCTTCCCCTTTTCGGACAACACATACATAGATACCTACCAATAGTTAATTAATTGGTGAACCTATGAGAGATGTTTAAACTTACTTTTTTATCTTTTATCTCCCACCTATCTATTTTCTTTAGTTATTCACTAGAGCAATTATGATCTGGAAATTGATCCGGGGCAAGTATTCAAATTTATTATGACATAGCCGTGAGGAGCTTAACAGACTTTTTTTTATCTTATAAAACCCTTTTTCTGAGCTTTGAATTGACGCGATGCAGCCTATCGTATTCATATCTCAACTAGAAGTTCCTAAATGAAGCTATTTTATGTCTTACATAGAACATATTATTATTACTATATTCCAAACCGCGCAAGCAGTCATTACTAAGAAAGACCCCCATATTTCTATTTAGGCAATCGAGGGTCCCTTTTTTGTTTCGTTTGATTATTTTCTACTTTATCTGTATATCGTTTATCCCTAAAAAATACTAGACAAAATAGAAGATCTTAGAGGGGATATAATGAAATTTTAGGGTTGGTTCTTCATAGAGAAATGATCCATTTTATTTGGATGAAAGAGAACAAATAATTGATTATAAAAAAATAGCAAAAATTCTAAAAAATCAATTGAAACTGAAACTAATTAAAAATAAATAAGAAAATAAAATTAAATGAATATATATATATATATATATATATATATATATAACAATGTTATTATTCGAAATGCCTTGTGATCTTCAACCAATTTTGCACTTCAATATAATTACCAGGAGTAAGTGCTATAGCTTATTTCCAATACGAAGCTTGATCAAACCAAGCCTGTGCAATTTCAAAATCTCCTTGTCGAATGGCATGTTCTCCCCAGTCGGAATATGGGTAAATTCCTTTCCTTAGAACCGTACTTGAGAGTTTCCGACCTCATACGGCTCAGCAGTCAAATTCTTTTGGTGCCATCCCCCCTCTTTTTTTCTCGAATTAACCAAAAGAAACGATAATATGAGTTTCAAACTGAAAATTTGCATAATAATTCAATTAGTTTTATCTTTTTTTCTTCCTTTCTAAAGTATAGGCATTTCTATTATCATTAGAATTTTATGAAAGGTAAATATCTCGATTTCACATTTAAATTTATATAGAATCTTTGAAAAAGACTTTTCTTCATAAGAAGGAAAAGACTTGCTATCTTTGGGATCTGATGCTACACCGCTGCTCAGTACCCTAGGTGATCAACTCTATTACATAACTTAATTCCTAATTTTTATCTCATGATATGAGATAAGTAAATAATTCTTATTGTATCGGCCCTCTTCAATTGGACCCTTTATCCATAGAATAAAGTATCTAGGCATACCTATTTCTTCATATTTTGGCTTCTATAAAATGAAAATGAAGTTTATTTATTTACTACAACTGATAAAAATCGTTGTTTAGGACGATACATATGTAGAAATCTTTTTTTTTTGTTTTTTCCTAGTATTTATTAACTTGCTCTTCCTTTTTATTTCTATAGTAGAGATAGTCGCGCGTAATGATAGATCACGACCATATTATTAAAAGCTTGTGGTAAGAATGGGTTCCACTCTAGTGCATAAAAATAATATTCCAAAGCTTTCATATGTTCTCCATTCCTCGTGTGGATAAGTCCTATGTTATAGAGTATATAACTTCAATCATAGGGATCAATTTCTAGTCACATAGCTTCATAATAATTCTGTAAAACTTCTGCATAATTTCCTTCTCATTGAGCTGACATTCGTTACAGTCATCTTTCGATTCAAAGAATCTTCGTTTCAGAACCGTACATGAGATTTTCATCTCATACGACTCCTCTTTTATGTGCATAATGAGAATAATCTATTACATGAAATCAAAAAAGATTGAAATAGTCTCATTATAAACTGAGCAGGGCTAGTGTTTTTACAAGAAATAACTAGCCAACCTTCTTGTAAAAGATCTTTCCTTAACATCATGGGTGTTGGTACTAGATAAAAAAGGGTGACTCCAACAATTTCTTTGTCTTTAATGCCTCTGAATTTTCAAGAATTAGTCACTTCAATAATCTTCGATGGTTATACAGGTATCCAAAATATGAACGAGATGGATGCTTGTTGTCCCAACCATTCTTGTTAGACCCGGTCCTGATAAGGAAAAGGTATAATTTATAACAAAGTTTTTGTGTTGTTGATTCCTAGGAGTAGTTCCTCTTCTTCTATGCCTCCTATTGGTACTAGTGGACTAAGTTTGACCTAACCCATAGGTTATAACCCCTCGCTCAATACTCTCGAATCGATAATTGAAGCATCTGAGGTTGCATTAATCGGGGATTTCACCTTCAACAAGCGTAGATTTATTTCAATAATTGTTTTTTTTTTACCATTCTCAATCTTACGAGAAAGGCACATTATTTGGAATAAAAAGAAGAAAAAAAAAGAATCAAATCGCACCATCTTTGTAATAAGTGAAAAGGTCTTATCAATAAAATTTCCATTTATTCGAGATCTAGACATAGGTAGGAATCCATTCTATAATTTCTTTTAATTACCTTTCATGAGAAAAGAATCCCACAAACAAAGGAATTGTACAGTACAAAATAACATAAAAATAGACTCATTAAAAAAGACCTTCTACTCAAATTGTTTTGATAGGAATCAATCAAAACTATAAAATATTTAAATTCGATTAGATTTCCTCCAAATGTAAATTATAGTCATATAAGAATGAAGGGAAGTATTACGATTTCAGCATAGTTGAAGAATCAAAGAATTTATCCTAAATAGATTGGGATAATTCGAGAAGTTTTGATTGAATCATGATCCAAAGATGAAAAAGAATCGAATAATCATTCTATGATGGATGAAAATAGAATGAATAAATGTCCTTTTTTTGTTATTTGTATAACAAGTATATGCCGTATAATCAAATATAAAAATATCCAGGAGCGTTTCATGAATTTGGAATAAACCTAAACCTGTGGAGTGGTATAAAGGCTTGTTGTTGAAAGATCTAAAACCAAAAAAACAAATTCAAATTTTTATGAAAATATAATAATATTTTAAATAGAATCATAACGAAATCGAAAAGTATCCATTAAACATAGTCTAAAAAAATAGATCGACCATTGTATTCGTTAGTGATTTAATATGGTAGGAAAGAAAGGATAAGGAGTACCATTTTCGCAAACATGAATAGAAATATCTTTATTTATTGTTTTTAACAATTGTTTTTACAATCAATGACACAAAAAAAAATTCTTTATCCCCAGGGAATGTTTATCTTTGCTTAAAAGTTTTTCTATTTTTATTTAGTTAAAATAGAGTGTACATACCTATTCAAAAATATAATATAAATGATTTACTATTCACTAGGTTTCTGGACCGTAATCATTATGTAGGAGAGATGGTCGAGTGGTTGAAGGTGTAGCACTCAAACTGCTATGTAGGCTTTTGTTTACCGAGGGTTCAAATCCCTCTCTTTCCGTACACTTCACCTAATGCATTAATGTTACTAACCATAATATATCAAATAAAAATTGATATCATTAGTCCAAGGGTTCGACCTTTCTTTGATATAGATTCTCTATTCCTAATCCAAATTTTCTATGGCATGGAAAATATTGGGAAAGAATGGACAAAGAATGAAAATTATCCACCAATCTATGATACACGAATGGGAAAAAAATCTCTAGGACCCAAACCCTTACCTCAGAGCTTTTTACGTAGGTGAAGGAGAAATCTGAACCTTTGTTTGTTATTTTCGTTAGGTTTAAGTCTGAAGAGAATAATATTCTACAACCAGCAATTCATTTATTTTCAACCCAACCCATTTACTATCTATTATTTGATTAACTAATCCTTTATATTGAAATGGGTGAATGGTCAAATGCTTTGGCAATTCCTCATAGGAAGCTGAATCAAGATAATTTTGTACGAGAGCCATGGATTTTTGTTCATCCTTCACTATAATAATATCTCAGGGTTTGCAACGAGAACTTGGTATATCTACTATATGACCATTAACAAAAATATGTCTATGGTTAACCAATTGGCGGGCTTGAGGTATAGTCGAAGCCATACTGTTGTGTGTTTTACAACACATAAAAACATGCAAGTATACACGGTCACAAGTAATAATATGATAAGTAAAATATCGTTCCCACAGAGATTTGTTACTAGTATTCGTTAATTATTAAAATTATTTCAACCTAATTTTATCCAAACAGTCGATAATTTGATGCAGTTTGACTAACTATCTTTTATAACAGATTGCAAGAAAATTCTAGGATTGCAGTTTCACCAAATTAATCCACTTGAATCATTATATTTTATCTTGATTTATGTTATCGTATTTTAAGTTGTTAACCAAGAACTCCTAATTTATCCATATATCTCTTCCGAGCTCCATACAGACACATCTAGTTAAAATGATTCACTATATTCCTATGCGAATTATATTCAACCAGATTTATTAAGTTCTGAGTTCTCAAACAGTTACACATACAATAAAAGTATATTTCTATCTCTTATGTATATACGTTATTTCATCACGAGCAGCACACAAAAATGCCTTTTTCAAGTTTATTTAAGTATCACATATCAGTTAATTAATCTTCCGATAATTAAAAGCATTAAACACAGATAAAATAAACAACTTAAAACAGTTCCATAAATCATTCAAAAATACTTAATTCAAGTTTCATAATTTACGCTACACTGCAATCCTAGAACAAATGTATTAGTTCATAGCAGAATTTAAAATTACAACACAACAAAAATAAATCATTGCAGAGAAACAAAAATTAAAAGAAAATAGATAAGGAAAAAAAACTCTTTCACGACTCCTCAATGAAAAATAAATTTCTTCCCTTTTCTTCTTCTTTGTTGTCTTCTTTCTCTGTAATTTCCCTAAGAACATACAACATAAAATGTTAAATAAACGCTCTGCGTGTTTTTTGTAACACGCAAACTAGAAAGAAAATGAAAATGATACAAGAAAGAAAAATTCGCAAGAACTGCGAGATTTCTCCCAAAACTGAGAGAAAAAAAACCAAAAACTCAAAACTAAAAAAACTGGTTCTCAAAAACACGTACAAAAAAATATATCCCCCCCCTTTTTAATTATTTTTTGTTTTTATTTTTTAATATTTTTTTATTAAAAGTGGGGAACAAAAAATGTATGGGGAGCAACACGTGTGAAAACAATCTGCACATTTTTGATTTTTTTTTCTTTTTCCGCATGCCACGTGTCACCATGTGATTCACTGAGAGAAATACAGTGACACGTGGCCGCTTTTCATTGGGTGGTAAGGCCGGGCACATGAAGAACGCATCGTAGAAGATTTTCTCGCGTTGGAAGTGATTAACAGCTGGAAGTGGGCGCGGTTTCTGCGTTTTTATTTCACCGAATACATGCCACGTGTCATCATGTTATTCGGTGGAATATTTATGAGACACGTGGCTGCTCATTTTCCGTTGAAACACGAGGGTGTACGCGGCTTGGATGTACCGCGTCACATTGGATTTGTAGACGAGCGGCTCGATGCGCGACAACTTGGTTCAACGCGCTTCAATTTGGACCGTTCATCTCATCCAACGGTGATCGATGCGCCACGAGGGATTCTGTGCATCCGACATGTGGGTCCCACTCTGCACGCAATCGTCGTGCGACGGTGGGCCCACCGGCTTTACGCCGAGCCGTGCAAGAAATACCGGAACGCAGCTTCTACTTCTCTGGAATGCACTTTGTACAGAGTGGATTGATTTGATGATCGAATCCAGCGGTGACGGGGCGTCGTGATTGTTACGAGTGTCATTCTTTTCTATGAAAAAATTCAATTTTCTTAATTCTATTTTGACCCACAAATATATTTCAAATTACATTTTCAACTTTGTTTAATTGCAATATAGCCCTTTTAGTAATTTAAATTAAATTTTAAACTTTTAATAACTAAAATTAAGCCCGATTTTAATTTAAATTATATTTTCAACTTTTATAAATTGCAATTAATCACTCTTTTATTTAAAATTCTTTTTTTGGGTACAAATTTGGAATTAAGTACGTTTTCGACGTAATTTACTTAATTTTATTAAAAACAATAAACACTAATTTATTAAACTAAAATTAACTAAAAATACAGAGAATATAGCAATTATAATTAATAAAATAAGTACAAATAACTATATAAAATACAGTTATCACATACCCAATCAAAAAAGGATGTTATCCAAACGCATTTCAAGTAATTGTAGTAAAACCTTACATGTTGACCCTTTTGCTTTTTCGACGATACAGACATATTTAAGTAATTGTTATTCTATATAATGAAATCACAATTTTTGTTTTTCTTTTAAACGAATACGATATTGAGATTTTTTACTGGAGCGTGATTGGTTTCTAAGATTGCTTCCGGCTCTCAACTTTTTACTAGTTAGTGCCAATAAAGCACCCACACGACTTATTTTTTTGAAACGAGGCCCTCTATAACGCGACATAAAGACTCCTTATTTTATTAAAATTTCATAAAGCTAAATTCAAACTAAACTAAATAAGAAATATGAGAAATTAAAGAAATCAAAATTTACATAAGTAGTGTACTACAAAGAATAATTAGATGAATTCTATCAATATCCATACCTTATTATTCTTATATGTATCTATTAGAGTATGTATATTTATTAATATATGTATCTATAAATATTTGAATATTATATACTATATAATTTACTTATATTAGTATATTAGATATTACTCTATTAGATAATTTTATTTGAATATATTAATAAACATGGAATGTGAATTTGAATAATAGATTAATATACTAAGAATATAATAATATATACAGATTTAAATTAATTACATAAAAATAAATGAATTTCAATAAAAAATAAATAATATTAAAAAAAGATAAAAATATAAAATAAAGAATATTAAAATAAGAAATATTAAATAAAACTATTAAAAGCTAACAATAAAATAGAAAAACGAAAATAGAGAAACTAAAAAACTAAGATATCTTTTCTTGATTGATTTTTTCTACAAAGATCGACTCATATTTCTGAAGTTGGCCCTTGGTAAAGGGGGAAGAGACTTTTTCAATCTTTTTTGATTTCACATTTTCATTTAAAGATAAAAAAGAAAAGAGATAGAGAAAAGCCGACTATCGGAATCGAACCGATGAACATCGCATTACAAATGCGATGCTCTAACCTTTGAGCTAAGCGGACTTGTGTAATATAAATTGTATGAATATAGGAATTTAGTAAGCTATTGGATATTAATTATGAAGAATGGATATGAGTATAGAAAAATATATAATTTTAAATAGATAAGAAATAAACGAAATAAATAATGGCTAATTTAACAAACAATAGAATTAAATAATCCATTTTTTAGTTATTTTTCCTTATTAAAAGGTCCACTCGAAAAAAGGATAAGAAGAAAATGAAATGAGAAAGAAAAGTCTAATTCAGATCATAATTAAATACCCCTCTATTTTCATTCAGAAAGGTGAAAACTAAAACGAAAAAAAAAATTAATCGTTCAAGTATTCAAAATAGCACACTAAACATGATAGAAAAATAATATATTTATATATAAAGTAGGGGTATGTATAATAATATCTATATATCCATATATATGTGGATTCTATTTATATTTTATATATGGAATATATTAATTAATAAAGATTAATATATCTCTATCTATATTGAATTTCGGATACAAAAATGATAGAATTTTTTATGATCGTGCAAAATAGGAGTTTTCGATAGAAAAAAAAGGTAGACAAGAAATCCAAAATCCAAATAGTAAAAAATGCTTTTCAATATGGAACCACTATATAATGAACTAATCAATTAGGTGTTTCCAGCATAGCATAAGTATATATAATAGGAAGGAAAGAAAAGAAAAGGGAGAACAGCATTATAACGCAACACTAATCACAAAAAAAAAAGAAAAAAGCGGGGATATGGTGAAATTGGTAGACTCTACAGACTTGATTGGATTGAGCCTTGGTATGGAAACCTACCAAGTGTAAACTTTCAAATTTACCCTGGAATTAAAAATGGGCAATCCTATGCCAAATCTGGTGGGTCTTGTAGTCAAGCTTCCTTCTACCTTTGCACTCGAGGCTCAATCTCCGTTTAGCCCGAGGAAACCTTTGTACGCCTCTGTTATCTTTTGAGAGGCAACACCCTATAGAAACTGTCTACCTGAGATTGTCCCTTGGCCCGTAGATCGTAACACAAGGTTATAATTCTAGCTTTTCCAGAGTGGTATCTCACTGATGGCTGGGGCCCCCCTAGAAGGGGGCCTTCTTTGCCTCCCAACTAAGTTGCGCAAGAAAGGCCCAAAGCCAATCCCAGGGAACAATGAAACTTCATAGGGTCTTTTTATCCAGGTGCAGGTAGTCCGCATCTTCATAGACATTTCTATTTCACCGAGCCTCTCTCCGAGACAGTACCCAAATCATTAAGCCTTTCGTGTGGGTTGGAACTTACTCGACAAGGAATTTCCCTAACTTAGGATCGTTATAGTTATGGATACCGTTCATCGTGGCTTCGGTCGTCGTCTCCCTTGTCATCAGGTCACCAACTTCCTTGATCTTCCGACATTGGGTAGGCATTAGCCTCCATACATGGTCTTACGACTTTGCGGAGACCTATGTTTTTGGTAAACAGTCGCCCGGGCCTTTTCAATGCAACCCCTTTTGTGAGAAGGCATCCCTTCTCCCGAAGTTACGGGGCTATTTTCAGAGTTCCTTAGATAGAGTTATCTCGTGCCCCTAGGTATTCTCTACCTATCCACCTGTGTTAGTTTCGAGTACAAGTATCCTTTTGTTCAAGGTCGTTCAAGCTTTTCTTGGGAGTATGACATGGGTTACTTTAGCATCGTAGTGCCTGGTACTCGAACATTGGCTCAGACATTTTCTCTACCCCTTCTTACCCTGAAAAAACAGGGGCACCTTCGTCCTTGAACTGATAACCATCTTTCGACTAACCTAGCCCCCTCTGTCCCTCGGGACCAACAAGGGGTAGTACATGAATATTCAATTGTTGTCTATCGACTACACCTTTTGGCCTGATCTTAGGCCCTGACTCATCCCCCATGGACGAACCTTGTGGCAAAACCCTTAGGTTTTCTGGGCATTGGATTCTCACCAATGCTTGCGTCACTTAAGCCTACATTCTCGCTTTCGCTTCATTCACCACCGCTCGCGTGGGTGCTTCCCCCTAAGCAGAACGCTCCCCTACTGATGCATTTTTACATCCCACAACTTTGGTAGATCGCTTAGCCTCGATCATCTTCGGCGCAAGAGCGCTCAATCAGTGAGCTATTACGCACTCTTTCAAGGATGGATGCTTCTAGGCAAACCTTTTGGCTGTCTCTGCACCCCTACCTCCTTTATCATTGAGCGGTCATTTAGGGGCCTTAGCTAATGATCCGGGCTATTTCCCTCTCGACGATGAAGCTTATCCCCCATCGTCTCACTAGCTGACCTTGACCCTTATTATTTTGAGGTCATATCTAGTATTCAGAGTTTGCCTCGATTTGGTACCGCTCTCGCGGCCCTCACCGAAACAGTGCTTTACCTCTAGATGTCTAGTCAACTACTGCACCGTAACGCATTTTGAGGAGAACCAACTAGCTCTAGGTTTGAGTGACATTTCACCCCTAACCACAACTCATCCACTGATTCTTCAGCATCAGTCGATTCAAACCTCCACTTAGTTTCACGCAAGCTTCATCCTGGTCTTGGATAGATCACCCAAGTTCGGGTCCATAAGCAGTGACAATTGCCCTATGAACACTCGTTTTTGCTACAACTTTGGTGGGTTCCCTTAACCAAGCCACTACTTATGATTCGTCGGCTCATTCTTCAACAAGCATGCGGTCAGACCCCTGGGCTCCTCCCACTGCTTGGGAGCTTACAGTTTCATGTTCTATTTCACTCCCCAATGGGAGTTCTTTTCACCATTCCCTCACCGTACTACTTCACTGTCAATCACCCAGGAGTATTTAGCCTTGCAAGGTGGTCATTGCTAATTCACACGGGATTCCACGTGTCCCATGCTACTCAGGTTAGAGTGTAAGGTAGTGAGACTTTTGGCTACTGGACTATCGCCATCTATGGTTCGGCACTCCACTGCTTCGCCTAGTAGCATGATGCTTGTATTGCTCTCCTACAACCCCATTTTCACAGTTTATGTTGTTCCTATTTCGCTCACCACTACTACGGGAATTGTTTTTCTTTCTTTTCCTCTAGCTACTAAGATGTTTAAGTTCGCCAGGTTGTCTCTTGCCTACCCATGGATTCAACAGCAGTTCAAAAGGTTGACCTATTCAGGAATCTCTGGATCTACGCTTATTTTCAACTTCCCGAAGCATTTCGTCGCTTATTATGCTCTTCCATGTCTCTAAGTGCCTAGGTATCCACTGTAAGTTTTTCCTCGTTTGAACCTAACCCTTAACTTTTTACCTTTAAGGCTATGCCATCCCCTAAGATGCTGCTAAATGGAAGGATCTTATCAACGTCCATGAATGATAAATCATAGCATAGATTGAATTGCTGAATCGGAAAATTGGGTGCTATCATATAGCTTTATATCGGCTAAGTTCACGAGTTGGAGATAAGCGGACTCGAACCGCTGACATCTGCCATAGGGTAAACCATCGCCTCTCAGGCCCCCGACTAATTATACCATAAAGGCCCACGATAGACAATAACTCCCCTCCGAACACAACTTACAACTTTCATCGTATTGTGCTCTCCAAAGAGCAACTCTTCTCAAAATCTCAAAAGGTGCTGAGTTGGAATCCCATTCTAACTAAGGATTCTTGTGGTTCCGGAGGATCTAGCTACAGGAGAACTAGGAATAGAGATCTTCCCCCCTTTTTCCACCTAACTCTTTGGTCTTAAGAATGCTGGTTTTAAGAATGAGTGATTGCCCTTCTCTGACCCTTACTGCCCAACCTGAAAGCAGACAACTAATGCATTCCACTTATTGAACATGGTTCTATGGTCCATCCACAACCTCTGGATGCCGAAGGCGTCCTTGGGGTGATCTCGTAGTTTGATAACTATATTTTATATAGTTATTTTCATCAATTT
Source organism: Hippophae rhamnoides (assembly GCA_033030585.1). Classification (NCBI taxonomy): domain Eukaryota; kingdom Viridiplantae; phylum Streptophyta; class Magnoliopsida; order Rosales; family Elaeagnaceae; genus Hippophae; species Hippophae rhamnoides. Next base: position 28,524,302 of record CM065438.1, on the reverse strand, counting down.
TAGTAATGATAATTGCTATGTTATTTTAATATTTAGTTAATTTTTGTTAAATAAATTAATATTTTCCTTTTATGCATTAAAAATACATTTTTAATAAAATTAAATAATTTGTATCGAAAATGTACTTAATTTCATATTTTTTGTCCACAAATATAATTTCAAATAATATAGTTCTTAATTACAATTTATAAAAATTGAAAATATAATTTAAATTAAATTTGGGCTTAATTATAATAATTTAAAGTTTAAAAATTTAATTTAAAATTAGCAAAGGGCTTAACTGTAATTTAAGAAAGTTTAAAATGTAATTTGAAATATATTTGTGGGTGAAAATATAATTAATAAAAGTTATTTTTTCTTCGCAGGAGAGAGATTCCACGCGCCCTTACCATCCACGCGTCATTTTGGACCGTCAGATCAACGCATCAACGGTTCGGATGCGCGCGTGCTGTTCAAACCCGACCAAGGAGAGTGGCTGCAGGGATTTCCTCCATCGCGCGGCTCGGTGTCCGAGTGGGGCCCACCTTCAACGCAGGCTGGCGTGCAGGGTGGGTCCCACGTGTCTGCTACGAGTCTGCCAAAGGTTGTAATCTCGTTCGGCTGAACCACGTGCAATCGTTCCCTCCAACCATTTAAAGTATGCCACGTGTCCAACGTTCCCCTTGCACCAATCAAGAGCGGACGCATGGTACGTTTTGGGGAATGCAAAAGTGCCGAATCTCGCACCCGTTCCAGTCGTTGTCTCCCACGTTCGGCGTGCCATTTTCCCGTGCACCGTTTCTGCGTGCAGCCGGTTTGTTCACCCAATGATATGCTGCCACGTGGCCTTAGTAAATCTTGTAGCGAATCAGATGCTGACACGTGGCACGCAGATTGAATTTAAAATATCAGAAACGGCTCCCTCTGTTTCATCTTGCACGCGTGTATTAAAATACGAAATTCTATTTTCGCGTGGACGCAGATTTAAGGGAAAATGTTGGGTTTTGTTTTCGATATAAGTTTTTTACGCGTGTAAAAAAATGTATTATTTTAGATGTATTTTTTTAGCTATAAATAGGTGATATTATGATAGAGTTTAGAAGTTTTTTTTGGTTTAGAATTTTTGTGGTATTAGGGGTTGGACTACAGAACACGCAGAAGCCTTTTTTTGGCTTTTGTTGTGTTCTGCGTGTGCCAAATATATCGTTTCGTGATGTTTTAATTTTTCTTCTTCTTCTTTTAATTTTTTAGTATCTGTTGTAATTTTTATTTTAATTTAATGAAGTAATTTAATTTTTGTAAGTTTGTATTTTATCTAAATTTACGAATCTTTGATTTTAATTATTTTTTTATGGATTTATAAGACGTTCGATTTGTTCACTCTATATTGTACTTAATGTTTTTTGATTATTTACGAATTTTATCAAAACGATTTATGGTACATTAATAAACTTGAGAGAGTCATTTTTGTGTATATTGCTTGTAGATAGAATGATATGTATGATGAAGGATAGGAATATACCCTAATTGTATGTATGACCTTTTGAAAACTTAGAACGTAATGAATCTTGGTGAATTTAATTCTCATAGAGATATAGTGAATTAATTTAATGAGGTGTGTCTATACGAAGCTCGGAAGAGATGTATGGATAAAAATAGAAGTTTTCGGTTGACAAATTAAATGTACTAAAAAAATATAAATCAAAAGAAAATAATATGATTGGAGCGAATTAATTTGGTGAAAAACTGCAATCCTAGAGTTCTTTTATTTTCTTGTTACCTTTTTCTTAATCAACGATTTTTTTGGATAAAATCAGAGAGATATAATTTTATTACTCAACAAACTATAGTAACAAATCCTCGTGGGAACGACACTCTACTTACAAATCTTTATTACTTGTGACCGTGTATACTTGCACGATTTTTGTGTGTTGCAAAACACACAACATAGTTTCTATGGGGTGGAGACGATGGGGTCAATCTGTGGATTTTCCTTCCTTTTGCTATATTTTGCTCAGAGGGTTGAAGGGAGAAAGTGCATCAAGCTATTCGCAAAGGCCAACTTGATCCTCTTCCCCAGGGATCCCAAATGAGGGAACCCTAGGAGAGCTGCTGACTCCAACTACCATCCATGTACGATCCATACTAGATCTTACCAACTACCCATCCTACCTCCTATACGTTCTTGACAGCCCATCTTTGTCTCAATAGAGTCTTTCAGTGGCATGTTTCGATCCTCTTCCCCATTACTTAGAAAAAGTAAGCCATTGATTTAGGTACACGATACTATCATTACCACCTGGATAATTAGACATCTAACTCGTAATCGCAACGACCCAATTGCAAGAGCAAAGCTCTACCAACTGAGCTATATCCACACGAGCCAAGTGGAGGCATGTATAAAGGAGTCAAATGCTTATTCTATTCTTTTCCTTGGCATAGTTGGGCCATCTTGGACTTGAACTAAAGACCTCGCCCGTAAAGTAAATCATCGCACCTACGGTCCAACCAATTGGGAGAGAATCAATAGATTCCTTTTCAAGAGCGAATCATACTTTCCAAATGCAGCATACAACTCTTTGTTATACTATGCTCTTTAAGTGTGCTTGTTCCTCCCTTCTTCTTTACCATGTCAAGTCTTTGTAAAATAACTCTGATGAGAAGAAAAAAAGAATATCTATTTTCTTTAAATAAAAAATATGTATTCTTAATTAAATGAGAAAAATAATTATTCAATTTCTAAAAAAGAAAGGATTGTAAATGTGTAATATGTTTTTATGAAAAAAAAGAAAAACCTCTTAACTAATAATAAGAATAATTATATTATTAGTTATGGAAAGTATTTTGAGAAAACTAAGATATATTTAATAAATATTTGAAATTTTAATTTGTAATTCCTTAGTTTTATAATTGAATTTTTACTTTTTAATTTTTCAAGGAAAAAAATAAAAGTCATTTGGTCACCTCCTTGTTTCAATTTTGAAAAATTAAAATTAAAATTACGATATTACTAGTTTGTTAACCATTTTTAATTTTTAATTTTTTACTTTTTAAGCACTAAAATTCAAATTAAAACTTATTTTTGATGATTTTTTTCATCATATTTGGGCTCTTTAACCATTTTAAAATGAGATTGAACTTTGATAAATTATTAATTTTTAGTGTTAAGAAATAAAAAACGATAAAAATTCAATTCTAAAATTGATTTTTTTTAATTTTAGAATTTGAAAAATTTTAAGATTTAGAAAATACAAATTAGAAATGAATTATCAAACATACATAATTCCAAAAATTTTAAAATTTAAAAACTGAATTAAAATGATTATTAAACGAACCCTAAATAAAATTAATTAATTGCTTTTACTTATTTTATAATATATATTGAGATGATTCGATTTTTAGAGAGAGAAATTATAAGAAAGTTAGAGAATTGAATGAATTGTATAGATCTCATATGAGATACTTATATATATATAGATAGATATTACATGTACACATGCCAATCATATAAATGGTATATGTAGTACCATATTCGGAGGTACATGTGTAAAACATAATCTAATTTAAGGTCAACCATTTTGATGGCTCGAGTTGGCGATCAACCTTCCAACACCGAAAGTTACTCTACATAAGCGAGGGCACCCTATGATTATCATTGCAGGCGTGGTCACAAATTAGGTCTTCTGGAATAATACATCTGATGGCTTAGGCTGTTCATAGGTCAAGTTCCAAGTCAAGCCATATGTTCAAACATCAAATCCTCATGCTCTTTTAGTTTAGTTCTTCAACTAGGGTGGAAGAGTTACAATTGGCCAACGAACTTGAAACGTTCAACGTGCCCTAATAAATGCTTGTCAGTTAATTGAAGAGAGAATATTTGAATCTATATAAAGAGGAGCCAATGCATTATTTGTTTCATTATTTCTAGAACATCACATATAAATTAGAACAAAAAAAGCTCTATCTTTCCAGCTTAAGCCATATAACTTCTTTGCTCCGGTGGTAAGAAAAAAAGATCGACAAGTACTTACTTTTGCTCAAGCTTTTAGGAATCAATTCTTGCATCTAACATTTTTTTTTATTTCTTTTCAAGTAGGTTCTTAAATTCATTTCTCTTTTACTTTGAAATCTCATCCTTTGGTAACTTCTATCCCCTTGTACCTAACCATTTTGTTCTTTCTGTAATCTTTTGTAGAGACCATGCATAGGGAGGTATCATCACGGGCTACTGATAAGGTAGTTCTGCCTTCATGCTCCTAGGGCTTTTCTTCTTGGGATAGCCCTTAATACCCTAGCTTTTCAAGTAGAAAAGGAGGGTGATCAATCGGGGTCCTCAAGTGAAACAATCACCTCAAGCAAAGAAATGTCTTAGCCTTCTCCTTCTACTTCTACGTCTTGACCTCAGACAATACCAACAATCAAGTTGAATATACCTTAGACCTATATATGTCTCCAAGTCATGGAGAAAAAAATCCAAGAGGAAAGGTACCAGTGAACCCACAGGTTAAACCAAAGGTTAAGAGGCTAAGTTCAAGCCTAATGGTTTAGCACTCAAGGACAAGGAGAAGCTAAGAAAGATGTATGCCATTCCCTCCTCAATTTGAATAATGATCCCCAGACTGGGCGTTCTTGATAGTGTACCACCTCAAGCTAGATGAACATCCTTTCATAAAAAGGCCCTATGGCTAGGGGTCAGATTCCCACTATAGCTCTTTATAAGAAAGTTCCTCGAAAGGACACAACTTGCTTCAGAACAATTGATGCCAAATGGGTAGAGGCACTTGCTTTGTCTCACCCTTATATGCAAAGAGCTCGAGGTTAAGTTAGAAATTCCAAAGTTCAATGAGGCATATGTATTAAAACAAAATCCCACAGCCATCATGAGGGCCTATATATCAGTCGAGTAGAACCGGGACATAAATGTGATCTTGTTACGTGCTAGAGTTCGCGACCTCGTAATGGATTTGTGAAGGGGCAAAGAACAAGGATCGTTCTTGCGTTTTCTACCTATAATGATAATTTTGTAGGATACTTCGAGGGATTCTAGACCTCCTTAATTAGCTTAATTGAGAAATAGCTAAACAACCATTACAATGAAGGCATTTTTCAATTAAGAAAAGCAACATATATATGAATAATTAAGGCCATATTTATTGAAAAGGAAAGACAACATTTATTGAAAAAGAAAGACAATAATTTAGCAAAAATTAAATAAGGCAGTTGGCCACTCTTTCTCCATCATTTATGGGATCCCTAACAGATCCTTCCTACGAATGAGAAAAATTGAAAGGAGTACTTCTTTATGTGTCTATTCGATAGGAAACATGAGATAATAATTCAAGGTTGGTAAGAAGCACTTGGACTGACACCAAACTCTTGATAAGAAATATGAGTTCCCTTATCACGACCTTCAGCTCAAAGGATAAACAAAGGTCTATAGGTTGATGAGATAGGGCTCGAAGGATAAACAAAGGTCTATAGGTTTATGTGTCTATCCGAGAAAAAATAGTATAGAAAACTGTTAACACCCCATACTTTGTTGCCTATAGGTTGATGAGATAAGGCTCAACCACCCCACAGGATATAATCTGTAAACTTCAAGCACCCAAGAAACACAAGACCCTTACTAACTTTGGGGGGAGGTTTGAAGTTGTCCTGATGATAGTGAACAAGCTTGAGTTTAATTCTAATCATTCAATTTTGTTTAGGTTGAGCTTGAAAAATTTGACACTCCTTTCTTTTTTTGCTGGTATCATGGAGTTCTTATTAGCCCGACTTCAAAGTAGGGCTTTCAAACAAGGAGCAATCTTCCAAAAAAGCACAATTCTCTCCCAAGGAACAAGCTACTTTAAAGGAAAAAAGAGTAGAAAGTCTTATGGGTAATAGACCACTCCCTCTTAATTCAAAAGGAAAAAATAGCAAGTGACCATCGAGGATCACCTACTCTATTGACAATGGTCGAGCCCTTGCCAACATCCCCATGTCAACAGATTCTGACGTCTATCACCTCAAGCCAAAAAACACATACTCCTCCTTTAACAGACTCGAGGAGGGGAAAAGGCATTATCAATGGCCTCATTGTAAAAATTGAGGGAGCAACCTTGTATAGGGGTATGGCTCCAGATAGGCTAGACCATTATATGGATAACCTCCCCTACATTGTACACGAGAAGTAGCTCGATGCCATGAGTGAGGATGTTGATTCTACAATCGTGCTCAGCATACTCTTCTATCAAGTAAGAATCACCTCAAGCTTTTATTTTACTCAATTTGAGTTTATATTTTACTCATATCGAGTTTATGTATCACTCATTTTTAGGCCCAACTTATTCACGAGCTTAGTAGAGTTTGAGGTGTTGAAAAACTGAAGCATGAGCTCTAGGCAGAAAAAAAAAGAGTCATGCCTCCACCGGACCAAGAATGTTGTGTTACTGGCGAAGGCAAATAAGTAGGAAGATGAGCCCATCAACAAGGAGGAAAAATTGGCCAAGGCCATACATAAGTTGAATGACAACTCGACGCGTATTGAGATGCTAAAGGAGACTTATAGAAAACTCAAGGCTAAGGTTGAAACTTGTAAGCGCAAGCTTAACGATGCCAAAGAAACATTTTCTCGCGAACAAGAATTATTCTTATGTCTTTTTTTTTTAAAGAACTTGGAGAATTCACTCCATCTTTTTTGTTCGCACATTGTTAGTTTCTTTAAGGGCCTCATCTTGTTTTCTATTTGTTTCTTCTAATGCTTGGAAATGTGCCTCACAGATTCTTCATTCTTGCAATAATTGTTCATTATTGAGCCCAACAGCTACATTTTCAACTTGAGCAAGCTCATTTATTTTGGGAGCTAGCCCAAACTTACCAAGTTGTTAGCTCATCATGATAGAATGTCTGAGTATATTCGTGTGCGTAGTGCTCTATTCTCTCGCCTAGTTTCCTCAAGCTCTCTTCTTAGCTCGAGAAGTTGACAAGCCAACTCTTGATGAGGCTCGATCTCAACTTGTACCACAATTCGTGGTTCAACTTGAACGACTTTATGGATTAGCAAGGTACTGTCCTCTGATGAAAATGCTATTTCATTTGTTAGTCTCAATCTTTCCTCAACTCATGTTTCCACCATGACGAATGTGGCTCTTAAAGAACATGATGTGAGATCTTACTTACGAAGTCTTTCAAAACTCGATGTGAATCCTTAAAAATATAGGGATCAGAAGCTAAGATTTGACCTTCAAATCCTGTGCACCATGATAGATGCCAAAATGTTAAGATAATCTAATTTTTAGAGAGAGAAATCAAAGAATTGAATGAATTATATAGATCCCATATGAAATCCATATATATATATAACATTACATGTACACGTATCAATCATATAAAGAGTACATATTGCAACAACGTGTTAGCTAGTACAATGTAAAAACATAATCTAACTTTAAGTTTATCATTTTGATGGGTTAAGCTTGTGGTCGTCCTTTCAATATCGAAGGTTCCTCATGTATAAGCAAAGACAACTTATGATTATCATTGTAGGTGTGGACACAAATTAGGTTTTCTAAAACAATACATCTGATAATTTGGACTATTCATGAATCGGGCTTCAGATTGAACCAAATGCTCAATCAATGGCTAAAAAAAAAGAATATTATAATTCGTATTACTAGTTTTCTATTCTCTATTCCCAGAATTGGAATTCCAATTTTGTAAACTGAACATACGCAAGCCATTTCACTCTATTCCCAGAATTGGAATTCCAATTTTGTAAACTGAACATACGCAAGCCATTTCAACTAGTAAAATGTAGCATTAAAGACGTAGATTGGAGAAGAATGAGACAGAATTGATGAAAGAAATAACTAAATGTTGTATATAGAACATTATTAATAACAAAAGACAATAATTTCAAAATAAAATAGATATAACTTAAAAATTCAAAGTGCATAAATCAAATCCTAATAAATATAATCTACACAATTTAAAGTTGTATCAATATCTTTATCCTAAAACTAGATACTTCCCAATTTCCAATGAGACAATTAGGAATATTACAATCTAAAAAAAAAACTTTAGTTATGAACCAGTTACTTTGCTGCCAGGCTGTAAACATATTTTGAATCCAAAGTGCAACTAAAGTTGACTCGAGACGGAATGCTGAAAGCTAGCATCAAAGAGTTGGATTAAATTTCCCTCTGCCTCCCAGGAATTAGATACCTGATCAATTATTATAATATTTATATACACTGCAAAAATTACAACGGCAGATAATATTTGCGCATGTGGAAAACCCGTGCAGAAATATTCATCAAAAAAAGAAAATACATATTGAAATTTGTCAATAGCAAGGAATAAAAAGGAGTGATTTGTATATTTTGTCCTAAGAAAATCTAGAAAAAGGAAAATATCCTAACATGCTGCAAAACAGGAGTTTCCTGAACTTCGAATGTTGTCTTGAAAAGATTATATAGGAAGAACAGGAAGAATTTCGGATACATAGATGTCCCACACTCCCATTAAAACTTAAAAAAGAGTATCATGGCTTAATATCATATGTTCTTTTTGCATTCAAAACATTTGCACTTTCGCTTCTCAACCAAAATACTGATAATAATAAGAAATTTAAAAAAACAAAAGGGAAAAATGCAAAAGTTCAATGAAACAACTTCAACTATCCAAAACTGTGAGATTGGGCTTTCCATAAGCAAGAGCCAAGTGTATAGATATTGTTGGATATCCGATCTTGTACTTGAAACTACAAAAGCTTTCACTCGTAAATATAAAAGTGACTCAAGCATACAAGTAAAAATAAGCACAATGGGTTAATGTCTGATTTTGGAATTGAAGACACATAAAGAGTTTTATCAGCTGCCCTATCAAAGCCTAGTAAAACATAACTAGAGAGAGCAGCCAAAGATTCATGGAAGGTAATATATAAGAAGTTAGTTGTAGCCTATTTTCATGTAAAAAACTTCAAATATGCAACAGCTTGTCATGAACTTCCCGTTGATAAAGCTACTAGTTATTCTATCAAGTACCAGTCAAGAAAAAGACTACAATTCAAAAAGGATAACCAGATATGAGAGATCAGCACATTAGTCAAATTATTAAAACATAACCTCCCAGCTGGATAAACAATCAACTTAAGTTCCAGAATATGAACAGTCTAAAAAAGGTTTTGAAGATGATGAAGCCGATAAACACAGTATCATAAGTAGACAGCTTATACGCCACAACCAATAAACTACGTTAATATAAATGAAGTGCCAAATAACCATCATGCTGCTAAACGTGCTTAAAATAATGCCACTTTCTCTTAATCTAAGAATAATAGTAGTGAGGCTCAATTAAAAAAAAAAACTTATTTTACTTGTTTCAAAAATACCAACTTGAATTTATGAATACATGTTTAAAAAACAGGTTCATATATAAATGTCAATTTTTTTTTCTTAGGTGAACATGTGTTTATTTTAACACGATCATGTGTTCATATTTAAATATAAGAACTGCTTTAAAAATGCCTTTATATGAACAGTTGTTCATTTAAACACATGCTCCTTTTTTCATATCTAATAAAACAAGTGCACAGATATTCATATGTTCATATGAACCTATGAACGTGTTTGTAAATCATATGAGCACATGTTCATAGGAACCATATTTCCTAAAAACACATTAAGGTAGCGACTTGAGGCGAAGCAGCTAATGGGGCCTTGAGGCTAGGGCCTCATCTACATAATTTTAGATTCACGTCTTTTACTGTGAGGCGTACGCCTTGAGGCACCATAAGACTTAAGCCTCTTTCATGAAACAATAAAGGACCAAATTGTATTGTTTTTAAGCTAGGTTAGATTTTTTATAAAAGCCCAATAGCCATTAAATGAAAAAAAATAAAGTAAAAGAAAAGGAAGAAATAAAAGAGTCATTTCATAAAATCAATAGAGCACATTTGGGACGAGTTTTTATATTATATCATGTATAATAAGAAACTTAAACATAGCCACGTGAAACTTAAAGCACTCAAAGAAGATGATGATCTTTTGGTATTAAATGATATGCCATCAGATGATGAATGGAGTGTTGGTGATAGAGAACTAAAAAAACTACAAATAAAGATACCAATGAACTTGATGATGAGCTTTTGGTTACAGGAGAAGAAATATCACACCATCACACCAAAAAAGTGAATGATTTTTCAGAACTAAAAAAAATCCACCAACAAATACTAAGGATAAAGATAAGTAAAGATTATGATGAAGATGAACAAGACATTGGAATTAGATATAATGATGATTTAATGAATAATAAAACCAATAGTGACAAAGGTGCTGATGAACGGGGGTTTGAATTAATAAACTCAAAGGATGAAGAAGAAGAAACTAACAATAACCAACATATTAAAACATGTTTTGTGTTTTGTTTGGGGTTCATTATGAAACTTGTTTTGTGATTTTATTTGAATCTTAACTTGTATTTTAAATGTTTATTTATATGGTTTGTAACTTTATATCCACACTACATATGTTATTTTACATTTTATAATTTGTTTCTTAACTTTTAGTGTAATTTTACTCTATATAAAAATTTTGTATTTTTTTTTCAAATTTTAAGTAAGGCTTACGCCTCATACCGCCTTGAGGCTTATGCCTTCCTTCATTTGGGACAAACCCCTTGATACCCGTTTTTGCCTTTCGGAACCTTAATAGGAACATTAGTTCATTTAAAATTTAAACGAACATATAGTTTCTTATCAAAATATGTTGGAAATTAGTGTGAATTTTTGAAAAAAAAACGGGAACAAAATATGTCTTTAGTGTATAGAGTTTGAAAAATACTCAACCCCTTAATTTGCCTTATCTTCCTTCTTTTTATCCATTTTGATCCTCAACTTTTCTAGTGCTTCATATTTGCTTAACGAAAAAAAATCAAATATGAAGAGAAAAACAAAAGTTATCCAAGCACTAAGCTGCCAAAAAAGTAAGTGTAGAAAATAACAAGTTATTTTTTTTAAGTCAACCCACAAAATAGATATATTGTGCCATTAAATTTAGTAGTAATCATTTTTTTATCAAAAATATTCATTGTGGAAAAGAATTCGAATGAGTTTGATGTAAATTTGGCTTCTTTATGTTCCTTTTGGTGCACTTTAGTCCCCTAACTTTGAAAATGTACACTATTAGTCTCCTAGTTTTATAAGTTGAGGCACTTAAGGTTTATCATTTTTAATTCAACTAATATTTTAGATGATCAAGTGTACTAATTTTGTAAGTTAGAAGACTAATGGTGCACTTTTTCAAAGTTGGCAAATAAAGTGCAACAATGGCAAAATAACCATATTTGCACCCAACCATCTTCATCTCCCTCAATTCCTCAGTAGCTAAGTAGCACCTTTAGCTAATTTATAGATCACTGTTCAAAGTCATTCCATCGCCATAACAATCACTGATTTGTTACTAATTCACCAAATCCACCAATTCTGACACAAAACTCTCATATACGAGTTTTGTGTTTTGTCTCAATTTCACCTTTTTCCAAAACCAAAGAGAGACCTGTTTGAAGAGCTTTATTGTTTTGAATCCCCATAGGAATTTCTCATCTTTATCCAACAACATTTTAACATAGCTTAATGTCACGACCTTAAATTTTAAATAGCAATCGTGCGGCACTTAGCACGGTTCGTTCTACTAAGCCTGTCTTTCACCCGAACGAAACTCTCCAAAGAGATTAGAAAGAAACCTAGAGATTTAGAGGATTCAAGAGAAAATCAAGAACTAGAGAGAGAGTTTGTAAAGAATGTCTTGTATTACTCTAGAGAGAGATTATCTTACAATTTCCCAAGGATGAAGACCAATGGGTCTATTTATAGTGTGGCTCCAAGCTTAAGGCTATGCCACCACTTTGTAGATTCTTCTAAGTCTAGAATGTATAAGAGTGTTCTAGTTTTATCTACACCATGCCACAAAGTTCTAGGACCTTCTAGCCAACTTTAGAGTCTTCTATGAGTGTCTAGTTCCTTCATAACTTTAGAGTTTTCTAGGAGTGTCCAGTTCCTTTATTCTAGTTCTACGATGTTCCGTAAGCTTCTAGAGACTTCCACATCCTTCATGAACCATCCGGCACGTTCTAGAATATTCCAGCACCTTCCAGCGTACTTTGGAACATTCTAGAGTCTTCAAGGCTTGAGTTGAGTCCATCCAACTCTATCTCCTTCTAGACATCTCTAGGCTACTCTACAACTTTCCCATGTAGAAAAGTCTAGATCCTTTAGGCAACCACCATTTATTTGGATTTTAAGAGACAATTTGAGCGCGACGTAACACCCTCCCCCACTCAAGTTCGCGACGCTCTCGTCGCGCCTTCAAGCTTGAACCTCTCTAGGTAATCTTTGAATTGCCACAAAGAGTCTTCAGGTTCCCAGCTTGCCTCTATGTCCGGGGCATTCTTCCATTTCACCAAGTATTCCCGATAACTTGGTACTCCCTTTCGTCGAATTAGGCGATTTGCCAAGATAGAGTCCACTTCCCTATCAAAGGAGGTTACTACTGCGATAGACGCCCTCTTTGATTCTCCCCGACTTGTGTCTTCCTTGTCTCCATGATAGGACTTCAGCATGCTTATATGAAAAACTGGATAGAGTTTAAAGCTTCGGAGGGAGTTGTAATTAGTAAGATACCTTACCGACTTCCTTGAGGACTGGAAATGGCCCTTTCATACTTCCTCACCAACCCCTTATGAACCTTCCGTAGAGTTTTGAATTGTTGGGGTAATAATTTAACAAGGACCAAATCTCCTTCCTGAAATTCCACCATCCTCATTTTCTTGTCAACCCACTTCTTCATCTTCTTAGATGCCTTGTTTAAATAGGCTCGAGCTAACTCAACTTGTTCGTGCCACGCCTTGGCAAATTTGAAGGCAACGAGATTCTTCCCTTCATAACTTGTGGCCAAAGTATGAGGAGTCATGGGTTGCTACCCCATGACGATCTCAAAGGGACTCTTCATGATGGATTCACTCATTTGTAAGTTATAAGAGAATTGGGCTACATCCAGCAACTTAGCCCAATCATGTTGGTTGGCACTAACAAAGTGCCTAAGGTAGAGCTCCAGCAATGTGTTGGCACATTCCGTTTGTCCATCGCTTTGCGGATGAAAACTTGTTGAGAAGTTAAAGTCTGATCCCAACAACTTGAACAATTTCGTCCAAAACTTCCCAGTAAATCGTGGGTCTCGATCACTCACGATATTGGATGGAATTCCCTAATGCTTCACGACATGCTTAAAGAACAACCGTGCCGTCTCATCCGCAGTGCAATCTGCTGAGGTAGGTATGAATGTCGCATATTTGCTTAAGCGATCGATCACTACAATGATGCTGCCAAAGCCCTCTGATTTTGGCAAGCAAGTGATGAAATCCATTGAGACACTCTCCCATGGTCTCTCTAGAATAGGTGGTGGCTCTAGCAAACCTCCAGGTGCATGCTGCTCTCTCTTGTCCTGTTGGCACACAAGACAAGTCCTCACATAGGCTTCAACATTATCCCGTAGTTGAGGCCAATAATAAATTGACTTGATCAAGGTAAGGGTGCGTCTCATTCCTGGGTGTCCAGCCCAGCCCATAGTAAATCGTGGCACTCCTTGATAAGCTCCCTCCTTAAACTCCCCTATTTTGGCACAAAGATGCGATTCTGCTTGGCATAGAGTAGTCCATCACTCAGCCAAAATCGCCTTGTTTTTCCTTCCTTAATAAGGGTAAGGAGGTTTTGAGACAGGGCAACATGCTCAAGCCCTTCTTTGATCCTTTCCAACAAAGGACTACTTGGCCTACTCAAGGCTGCTAACTCTGCCTTTCGACTCAGCGCATAGCAACTACATTTGCCTTACCGGGCTTGTACTCCAGCCTGTAATCAAACTCCGCCATGAAGTCTTGCCACCGAGCTTGCTTGGGACTCAACTTCTTTTGAGTATGGAAGTAGCTAGTCGCTACATTGTTCGTCATGATAACAAAGTGAGAACCCAATAAGTAATGTCGCCACACCCTTAGGCAATGAATGATAGCTGTCATTTCCTTTTCTTGCACCGTGTAGCGGCGTTCAGTGTCATTAAGTTTGCGGCTCTCATAAGCTATCAGACGCCCTTCTTGCATCAACACTCCACCAATGGTAAAGTCTGTAGCATCTGTGTGCAGTTCATACATCATGGAGGGGTCTGGTAAGCAAAGCATCGGTTCTCCACTGATGGCCTTCTTCAAGTCTTCGAATGAGGCTTGGCATTCGCTTGTTCATTCCCAAGACTTGTTATTTTTGAGCAGGCCAGTCAGTGGGGCTGCTCTTGCTGAGTAGGACTTGATAAACCTTCTGTAGTAGTTTACAAATCCAAGGAAAGACCTTAATTCGGGGACCTTGGCAGGAGGTTCCCATTCTTGGATGGATTTCACTTTGGTTCCGTCCATCATAAGCTTCCCATCCTTTATCCTATGCCCCCAAGAACATCACTTCATCTTGGGCAAAGGAACATTTTTCCTTCTTGACATATAGCTCATTTTCCCTCAAGACATTAAACACTTCTTTAAGTGCTCTAGGTGTTTTTCCAAAGTCCAGCTATATATCACAATGACATCATGATATACTACCACGAACCGATCGAGGTAGGGATGGAAAATCTTGATCATTAGGGTGCAGAAGGTAGCGGGTGCATTAGTGAGACCAAATGGCATGACAAGGAACTCATAGGCACCGTACCTGGTCACACATGTGGTCTTGGGCTCATCCCCTTTGGCTATTCGTACCTGATAATATCCTGACCGCAACTCCAATTTTGTAAAGTATCTAGCGTTCCCCAATTGATCGAACAAGGCAATGAGAGGGATAGGAAACTTGTTTTTTACCGTGATCTTGTTTAGAGCCCGATAGTAGGTGCACATCCGTAATGAGCCATCCTTTTTTCTTCTGAAAGAGTACCGGGGCACCAAATGAGGCTTTAGAGGGTGTTATGAAGCCAACGTCCAACAATTCCTCGAGTTGCTTCCGCAGTTTTGACAATTTTGAGTTCGCCATTCGATAAGGGTTATTACTGGTGGCCTGGTGCCGGGTTCCAACTCAATTTCGTGGTCTACCTCCCTCCTTGGAGGTAACCGTTTGGGCAATGCCTCAGGCATCACATCATGGAACTTATCTGAGACACCTTACCCTTCCGTCGACAAGGTAGGATATGGCGACTCCTCGTCATTGTCGTACTCCTTTGAGATGGCCAAATAACTCTCTTCTTCCCTCTTCAATCCATTCTTGAATTGAAGTGCTGAGAGAGCTTGGACTGACCAACCTATCCCTCTCATTGCCTTGTTCGATCAATTGGGGAACGCTAGATACTTTACAAAATTGGAGTTGCGGTCAGGATATTATCAGGTACGCATAGCCAAAGGGGATGAGCCCAAGACCACATGTGTGACCAGGTACGGTGCCTATGAGTTCCTTGTCATGCCATTTGGTCTCACTAATGCACCCGCCACCTTCTGCACCCTAATGATCAAGATTTTCCATCCCTACCTCGATCGGTTCGTGGTAGTATATCTTGATAACATTGTGATATATAGCCGGACTTTGGAAGAACACCTAGAGCACTTGAAGAAGGTGTTTGAAGTCCTGAGGGAAAATGAGCTATATGTCAAGAAGGAAAAATGTTCCTTTGCCCAAGATGAAGTGATGTTCTTGGGGCATAGGATAAAGGATGGGAAGCTTATGATGGATGGAACCAAAGTAAAATCCATCCAAGAATGGGAACCTCCTGCCAAGGTCCCCGAACTAAGGTCTTTCCTTGGACTTTAAACTACTACAGAAGGTTTATCAAGTCCTACTAAGCAAGAGCAGCCCCACTAACTGACCTGCTCAAAAATAACAAGCCTTGGGAATGAACAAGTGAATGCCAAGCCTCATTCGAAGACTTGAAGAAGGCCATCAGTGGAGAACCGGTGCTTTGCTTACCAGACCCCTCCATGATGTATGAACTGCACACAGATGCTTCAGACTTTGCCATTGGTGGAGTGTTGATGCAAGAAGGGCATCTGATAGCTTATAAGAGTCGTAAACTTAATGACACTGAACGCCACTACACGGTGCAAGAAAAGGAAATGACAGCTATCATTCATTGCCTAAGGGTGTGGCGACATTACTTATTGGGTTCTCACTTTGTTATCATGACGAACAATGTAGCGACTAGCTACTTCCATACTCAAAAGAAGTTGAGTCCCAAGCAAGCTCGATGGCAAGACTTCTTGGCGGAGTTCGATTACAGGCTAGAGTACAAGCCCGATAAGGCAAATATAGTTGCTGATGCACTGAGTCGAAAGGCAGAGTTAGCAGCCTTGAATAGGCCAAGTAGTCCTTTGTTGGAAAGGATCAAAGAAGGGCTTGAGCATGTTGCCCTGTCTCAAAACCTCCTTACCCTTATTAAGGAAAAACAAGGCGATTTTGGCTAAGTGATGGACTACTCTACGCCAAGCAGAATCGCATCTTTGTGCCAAAATAGGGGAGTTTAAGGAGGGAGCTTATAAAGGAGTGCCACGATTTACTATGGGCTGTGCTGGACACCCAGGAATGAGACGCACCCTTGCCTTGATCAAGTCAATCTATTATTGGCCTCAACTACGGGATGATGTTGAAGCCTATGTGAGGACTTGTCTTGTGTGCCAACAGGACAAGATAGAGCAGCATGCACCTGGAGGTTTGCTTCATCCGCAAAGCGATGGACAAACGGAACGTGCCAACACATTGCTGGAGCTCTACCTTAGGCACTTTGTTAGTGCCAACCAACATGATTGGGCTAAGTTGCTGGATGTAGCCCAATTCTCTTATAACTTACAAAGGAGTGAATCCATCATGAAGAGTCCCTTTGAGATCGTCATGGGGTAGCAACCCATGACTCCTCATACTTTGGCCACAAGTTATGAAGGGAAGAATCTCGTTGCCTTCAAATTTGCCAAGGCGTGGCACGAACAAGTTGAGTTAGCCCGAGCCTATTTAAACAAGGCATCTAAGAAGATGAAGAAGTGGGTTGACAAGAAAATGAGGATGGTGGAATTTCAGGAAGGAGATTTGGTCCTTGTTAAATTATTACCCCAACAATTCAAAACTCTACGGAAGGTTCATAAGGGGTTGGTGAGGAAGTATGAAGGGCCATTTCCAGTCCTCAAGCAAGTCGGTAAGGTATCCTACTAATTACAACTCCCTCCGAAGCTTTAAACTCTATCCAGTTTTTCATATAAGCATGCTGAAGTCTTATCATGGAAACAAGGAAGACACAAGTCGGGGAGAATCAAAGTGGGTGTCTATCGCAGTAGTAACCTCCTTTGATAGGGAAGTGGACTCTATTTTGGAAAATCGTCTAATTCGACGAAAGGGAGTACCAAGTTATCGGGAATACTTGGTGAAATGGAAGAATGCCCCGGACATAGAGGCAAGCTGGGAATCTGAAGACTCTTTGTGGTAATTCAAAGATTACCTAGAGAGGTTCAAGCTTGAAGGCGCGACGAGAGCGTCGCGAACTTGAGTGGGGGAGGGTGTTACGTCGCGCTCAAATTGTCCCTTAAAGTCCAAATAAATGGTGGTTGCCTAAAGGATCTAGACTTTTCTACATGGGAAAGTTGTAGAGTAGCCTAGAGATGTCTAGAAGGAGATAGAGTTGGATGGACTCAACTCAAGCCTTGAAGACTCTAGAATGTTCCAAAGTACGCTGGAAGGTGCTGGAATATTCTAGAACGTGCCGGATGGTTCATGAAGGATGTGGAAGTCTCTAGAAGCTTACGGAACATCCTAGAACTAGAATAAAGGAACTGGACACTCCTAGAAGACTCTAGAGTTGGCTAGAAAGTTCTAAAACCTTGTGGCATATTGTAGATAAAACTAGAGTATTCTTGTACATTCTAGACAGAAGAATCTAGAAAGTTGTGGCATAGTCTTGAGCTTAGTGCTACACTATAAATAGACCTATTGGTCTTCATTTGTAATTCATCCTTGGAAATCCTTGGGAAACAGTAAGATAATCTCTTTCTAGAGCAATAAAAGGCATTCTTTACAAACTCTCTCTCTAGTTCTTGCTTTGCTCTTAAATCCTCTAAATCTCTAAGCCTCTTTTTAGTCTCTTTAGAGTGTTTTATTCGGGTTGAAAGGCAGGCTTAGTGCAACAAACCGTGCTAAGTGTCGCACGATTGCTATTTGAAATCTAGGGTTGTGACAATAAGCTCTCTACAATCGTTTCTAAGGCCTATATTGCAATTTTTCTTTCCCTTTTTGTGCTTGATCACGATTGCGATTTTTGCCCTTGTCGTATCTTCTCTAGTTGTTCTCGAGTGTCTTGTCCTTCTCCTTTGCTAGAGGTTCTTGTGTTGCTCCTCTATTGGGAGAGGGATTTTGTTTTGCTTTTTCATTTAGAGTCATTATGGTTATGGCTTGATTTGGAAGATTTGGTTAACGACATGAATCGCCTTATTCTTAAGCTTGAAATTGGAGGCCTAGACAATAAGGATCAACAATCACTAGATTTGGCAATTGTAGCTCGTGCAATAATTGCTCATTTTGTGAGTCTTAATACAATATTGATTTGAAGGCATTATTACAAGCTAGAAGGGTCAATTCTAGGTTGATAAGGAAGGGGAAAGATTATGAAATTATGGGTGGTAAGCTGGTTTCTATCAGTGGAGGCAAGAGAGTTCAACGGGAGCTGAATGAAGTTTCTAACGTCCACGAAGCCATTAATGTAAGTCCTTGTCAAAGAACCTTAGCCAAATTGATGACCTACCCTTCTTCATTTTTGGAGTAATTGTATTTTACATTGTTTTTGGTTTTTCATTTTCTGTATTTAGTTTGTTTTACTTTGTTTTTGGTCCATGTTCAATTTTTGTTTTGGTTTTAGACTATAGTTTTTTTTTTGCTTGTGAGTTTGGTGTTTTATTTAGAGTTGATTGGTTGGTATTGTTTTGTGGCCTGAATGTACTCTTGTGGATTGGTATGCTTTTCTTTGTTGCATTAATGGGTATTGCTGGACAATAGCACTTTAGGTGACAGATAGAGTTGCTAGTTAGGAGCTCCCTTTCCTTCTAGTAGCTATGCTACTTTGGATAGGGTGTATTACTTGGTTTGCCATTTGTTATCCTCATATTTATAGTTGGAGGTCTTTGTACTGTTTCACGTGTGAATAACAGCTTCTCATTTTTTGAACAAAAACATCTGCACTCAACCAATTTGGACCAAGGATTTTCCAAGGGAATGTCAAGCCTTTACCAGTTACACAGCAGCTAGAAGGGCACTAGAAGTGAGCTGGCAATCTAGTAATAATCTACTTCCTTTTATTAAATTTTTGCAGGATTAATGGATCTCATTCAGTCATTTCTTTGTTGCCTCTACAATTTCAAACAATATGCAAAACATCAAAAATACATTACAAAGTTATAATATATTTCCTTTACAAATGGCGACAAGTGATAAAATGAAAAATCCCCAACCACCCAAGGCCTATATTCCATAGAACCACTTATGGGCTTGCATTTTCTTACTTACAAACAAACTTCAGCTACAAAATAAGATAATGATTGCTACCACTAATCACTAGGGCTCGATGTTAAGGTGGTCAGAATTGGAGGACTAAATCCCAATTTCCAAATCTTCCCAAAAGAAAACAGAACAGGCATATCAAGGAAAAGAACCGGCATAGAAAATGAAAAGCAATTAGCAAACAACCAATTCGAGAACGCAAGAAATTGAAATCTCAAACACAAAAAAGTTACAATTTTCGAAAGAGCCCAAAAAAGTTACGGCGAACCAACCTGTTCAAATCTTGAAAGCATAGCAGAACCACGATCACATAATGGTATAGGTCCCACTAGGATCATGAGCCAGCAACTGCCCATAAGGCGATTCTCGGTCATCATTCGCAAGATCCTCCGTTCCCCTAACCACCGCATGAAGGCAAACCAACCCAACTCCAATCAAAACCGATACCAAGACGTTGACCCATACGTGGGTCAGAACCAGAGCAACAATGGTGATAACACCTAGAGTACCGACCACAACACGGTCGTCAATGACAAAACCGAAAATTTCAAGAAGTTGGTCTCGTGAAAAGTAGAAAAAGAGCCAAGCAATGAAGACAATCAAGAAGACTATCATGGAGATTGGGTGGTAAATAAGGCTGAGAAAGAGAACGAGCAAGACTATTAGTGGGTAGTTGAATCGGAAATGGGTCACGTTTTGAGCGATTCGGGTCGTCGCGTCGGAGATACTGGAAGGAAGACTCAGCGCGGTGAAGTCTAGGAGCTCCCCCCATGGCCGACGCGTCGCAATCATTGACTGGGTGGCTTCTCTGATGTTGGTGGCCGCCATTCCGATGGTGGTAAACGGCAGATTTGCAGCGTAAATTTGAGATGCAAAGAGGGGTAGATTCGCGAATGGGGAGATTTTGAAACGATCGAGGTGGGCTTTTCTGACCTGAAAGACCAAGAGTCGGAATTAGAGAGCTGGGAATGGCGACGAGCCGAATACGACACTGAGAGCCAATGCTTAACTCCTCGACTGGAATCGGGCCAATTGAGAGCAGTAGTCCGACTAATGATGGCCCGGGTTCAGGTACATTAGTCCTTTATATTGGCTTAGAATAGAGTGTGGTCTCCATAATAAAATAATAAAAAAATTAATCGTATCGAACCGTTCATATTATTCAAATCAGATCGTTTAAATATTAAAAATATTATAATCAAATGGTACTTTGATTAACGGTTTGATTCGATTAATAATAAATAAATACGATACACCTAATGATATAATTTTGATTAAAATATGGAATATTTATTTAACGGTTTTTGAGAAGTGATATGAAAAATTTAATATATTATTAAAACCGATTCGATCCGATCGATTTAAAAATTAATATAACCGGACCAGACTGTTTGAAAAGCGATTTTAGTTAATACAAACTGGACCGAACCGTTTAATATATAAAATTGTTCGAATCGATCTAATCCGATTTGATTTTCCGATTTCATTCAATTCAACCCATTTTTCGAACACCACTAGAATAGAGTTCATATTCTTCCTAATATCATGGAATATAGGGTAAATATGTTTCTATTTGATCTAATTTTTATAAAAAAATATTAAAATATAAATTATTTGGAGAGAATTTAAGTATCTGACTTTAGTGATTTTTAGTGAGAAGTAAGAAATGGTATTGATTGAATATCTCTCTTGTATTCTCCTCATTTAAGGAGTATATATATATATATATATATATATATATATATATATATATATATATATATATATATATATATATATATATATATATATATATATTACGTACATAGCGGGCTACGTATTAGCGACTTGGTTAATACAAACTAGTTTACAGAATTTAGATCGTTCGTTATAAGTATTTACAAACAAGGGAAGTATATTTATATACAGATCGTTCATGGATGACGACCTTGATACTAGGGATATCATAACTTTTCCAAGTATTGACATCAAAAACCTAATTGTTTGATGACAAGATACTTTGTCGACTGGGTTGGTATGCTTTTCCAAGTTCGTTCGGTGCAAGCCTTTTGTTGAGCTAGCTTTATGTCCTCGCTTTACCTTAGCGGAGTACCTGTACTTATTGCGTCGCATGTCCGTTACATATTTAATACCAAACATTAATTCTCCCATTCTCTTTAATTGAAAAATCAAAAGAATAACTTGGTCGCATATTCCTCGTATAAATAATGACCACCAAGATTGCAAATTTATACTAATTTACGATATTATTTTTATTATTTTTATCTTTAATGAGACCTTTCAGCTTCATGTTTTTCCTTTATAAATAGTAGGAGAATATACTTACTTTTTACCTATTTTTAACTAAGTTTATTATACTCAAAGGATTTTAGCCCGTTGATTACTCAGGTCATTTTATTCTTTCAGAAGGTCGCTCAAGAATTTTTTGGGTCCTCTCAATTCGTGTATTTAACATCGTTTGCTGGGATTCAAGTTGCTGTTACATCATTTAC
Organism: Hippophae rhamnoides; assembly: GCA_033030585.1. Classification (NCBI taxonomy): domain Eukaryota; kingdom Viridiplantae; phylum Streptophyta; class Magnoliopsida; order Rosales; family Elaeagnaceae; genus Hippophae; species Hippophae rhamnoides. The sequence continues at coordinate 28,502,303 of CM065438.1, read as the reverse complement.
TCCTTGATTTTGATACAAACTTCTCTTTTTAGGTATTTATTCATCCTCTTTCTTAATGTCGCATAAGAGAAAAGAAGTGAGATCTTTCTAAAAATATTTCGCCCTATCGTATTCCTTCGAGGTCGTTAACAACCAAATGACCTGAAATGACAGAAAGTAGTGACAATAGGGCTTCCCCGAGAATTGTTAAGGAAGGGATTCTCGCTCTTCCTGCTTTCTCGGGGTCTAAAGTAGTGTCTACCTCATCCTTACGGGGTTCAATTCATGTGATCAAGATTCCCGTGTCTACATCTACCAAGGTACCTTGCCCAAAAAAGAAAAGGGAAAATAAGGGCGAGCCTACGCATAGAACCAAAGATAAACATCAAATTGAAAAGATGCCTAGTATTTTAACAGTTAAAGATTTGGAAGAAATTAGACAAACATACGACATACCAGCTCGGGTAGGGTTAATGCCAATACCCCTACATTTATGTGATGTTGATGATCCACCACCGGGGTGATGGGTGATACATTTAGCGGCCTTTAAGATAGGGTTACGTTTCCCTTTTCCCAAATTGGTGGCCCATGCTTTGAGCACTTTTGGTATTAATTTTGCACAAATAAATCCAAATGGGTGGCAAACTCTTTTATGTCTTTCTGTAGTAGTTGGAGAACATGGCATAGACCTAGAAAACGATGAATTAAGGTGTTTATACTGTTTAAAAAGGAACATGTTAGATAGAGAGAGGACGTACATATCTTGTGTTATAGGTCACGGGTTGCATCTCAGACTGCCTGATAGTACCTCGGGTTGGAAAGATAAATATTTTTATATTACTGGAGATATTTGGGGTGACGGGGTGAATTTTTCAATTCGACACACTTAGAACCCTAATTTTAACACTTCACAACCTCGGGCTAGTGAGTTTATGAGTAAATTGGATATTAGTGGTAAAGAAAAAATGAGGCAGATTAAGCTAAAAAATATCTCGAATGAAGGTTACCAGGATATCCTGACTATAGCTTGCTTAAAGAAGTCCGGGGTGTGGCGAGGTTACACAAACGAATATCAAGGTCACTATTTTAGTATATATATTTTTGTTTATATTTGTATATTTGCACATTGTTGGTAAATTTGACTAATGTATGTATATATCTTACAAGGATGGATTATTCACACATTGATCTAGGGGATCTCATTGACACTTCAGGTGTACAAGAGCTAGCTCCTAGCTATTCACGTCTGGCGCGCATGACCCCATCACCTACACAAGAGGATCTGTTCGCAAATTTAGAGGTCGAAACTACCCTAAAAATGTAATTCCTTCAACTAATTTGGATAACCCGAGCTTGATATCACCTTGTGAACCGAAAACATAAGAAAAGAGGAAGGTTGGGGAATATACCCTTGGAATGGAGGCAATGGATATGGATGACTTTGAATTTGATGAGGTCATCTTAAAAGATGTCGTTGTTTTGGAGACTCTTATTACTTATTTTAATGAGGGGATTTTTGAATAAACAGAGCTTAAACGAGATCTATATCATCATTTTGGAACAGAGATTGAGAGGGCGCAGGTGAGAACAGCTCGTAAGAGCAAAGGGGGAACACATGGGGAACTAATTATAGATCGCTTATTAGAGGTATAGAAAATGTATTAATTTCATTCCGCATCTGTAATATGCAATTTTTATTACATTGTTTTAATTCATGTCGTTTATGGGCGATGTGTTTGGCGAGAGAAGCTGAGCTATCATTACGGGGTTATAAACGCGAGGTACAAGCTAACTGGTTACAAATAACCAAATACGAGAAATTGGTAAAAGACAAGGATGTCCTAATTTCTGATAAGGATACAAAAATTTTAAATTTAGAGAACGAAGTGATCGATAAGGTGGAGAAATTAAGAAAAGTGGACACGTACTGTTTCGAGAAGGGTGAGGCTACTAAACATTTTGAAAATCTAGCCAAAGAGGCCAATGAAAAGAACCTCGCGCTTCAAGAGCAAATTTCTGCTATGTCAACTCAAGTTAGTTTGCTATCTACATTAGTAGATACACTAAGAGCGGAATGTACCAAGGCTTCCCATAGTGGTGCGAGCTTTGTAATAAATAACCTCAAACTACATATTGAAAAACTAGGCTTGAATGCGCCTTATGTGTCCTTAATGCGAGCTTTTCAGAGCAACAGGCCCAAAACACCTGGGCTTGCCACACCGCAAGGTTCACCTCGAGATACTGTAGCCACCTCAAGTCATCAACATGATGGGGTAGTAGTGGAAGATGCTACTCCATGAAAGTTTTTATATGTTTTTGGAAGTTTATGTAAAAGAATTTTTGGAACTTGAACTCATTTAATTTTAAATGTTGTATTTATTTACATATATATTTGTTCGGTTTGAAATTTATATATTTATGAAGTTGTGTTAGTGTGGTATGTATAATTGAGAGGATTTGTGGCCGTGTTGATCTGAATTTTATTTACTAAGCGAGTAGACAACTTTTAAGAAGTAATCACAGACCGTTTAACTTAATGGATTATAGTAGAGTAAATTTTGATGATTTGTTTGAAACGATAGGATTATTATTATCTAACAAAGTACTTCCTGTGGTAGGAAAGCGAGCTATTGCTATTCAAGGTGAGAAAATGAGTTGTTTCCCCTACTCATAGCGAGGAGGTTAATCAAATTCCTCAAAAGGTCGCGAAGGGGAAAATGAAGGAAATATGTATTACAATTGTTAGGCCGTCTGTTCTTTTATGAATGAGGTGTGTATTGAAAATTCGCCGCTTGACGAGGTATCCATTTTAAAGGATATTAAGCCTTTACAAAGTATATATCCTCCCCTGAAAGAAAGAGGTGATTTAAGCGGGGTGGAGAAGCTTTTCAAGGAAGGTATGTTTAACACACCTCGTGTGCAAGAAGAATTATATCATCATTTTAGGGTGCTTGAAGATCGTCCTTCCATTTACAAAGCCCGCAAGAGAAAGGGTGGGCATGTGTGGCATATGATAGCAAGACGTATGTTTGATGTAAGTGATGAAAAATGAAATTTATAACAAAGTGAATTGGTATATATTAATTTAATATATATATATATATATATTTGATTTTTTATTTTTTTTAGGCTATAGCTGTGGCGAAGGATGCAAAAATAGAAGCAAAAATATGTCAAGAAATGAATGATTGTACAGAGAAAGAGTTACATGTATGGAAAGCACGATGTAAAGTTCTGAAGAAAGATTTAGCAGATGCGTGAGAAGATTTGAAGTTAGCGCTTCTTGAACAAGAAAGATATAGAAATGAGGGGGATGAATTGCACCAATTAGTGGAATATTGGAAAAATATGGCACTTGGTAAGGAACAGACATAAATTTTCCTCATGATCGTGCTAGTAGTAATTTATTTGTAGTAATGTTTGAGCCATCTATGAGTTTGTATGATTAATATGATTGTAATAATGATGAACAATGTGATGTGAATAAAATCTGGTAAGCATGTTAGTCACAAGATGATGTTTTTGCGTCTCGAGTGGGGGGGGGTCAGGGGACTCTTCCTCCAATCACAAGGCATAGGACGTATCCCGCATCCTGAGTGAGGGGTCAATGGACTCCTCCTCCAATCACGGGGCATAAGATAGGCCGCATCTCGAGTGGGGGGGTCAAGGACTCCTCCTCCAATCACGAGGCAATAAGGTGTCTTGCATCTCAGGTGAGAAGGTCAAATGACTTATCCTCACTTGGGGCATGAAATGAGACGCCCAAAACACAATTGCAAGCATATTTTGCATCTCGAGTGGGGGGGTCATGAGACTCATCCTCCAATCACGAGGCATAGGACGTATCCCGCATTTTGAGTGGAGGGGTTAGGGGACTCCTCCTCCAATCACGATTTAACCTTGAAAATTTAATAATTAGAAATTCATCTCATATATTTATTTCGTATAAAGCATTTACATATGATATTTCTTAAGAAGTTCTCTGTTCCAACTTAAACCCTCATTTATGCCATTACATTCTATCAAGTAAGAGCATGCTGGTGCGATACATATATTTGATATGGGCCTTCCCATGTGGCGACAAATTTTCCCACGTTAGTTTCCACTTTGTTACCCAATGCTCTTCACAAGACCCATTCCCCGATACTAAAACTCTTGTGCTTGACGAATTTGTTATATGTCTTTTGGAGTGTTCTTTTTTGGATTCAAGTCTTATTAGAGCTTCTTCTCATTTTTTTGCGGCTAGTAACAAGTCTTCTTATCGTAAGCAATCATTTTCTTCATGATCAATATCGGATCGAAGGGTAGGTTCTAATATATCAAGGGGTATAACCGCTTCGGTATCATAAACAAGAGAAAAGGAGTTTCTCCTGTTGCAATTTTGGGAGTAGTTCATGTTGCCTAGAGTGCACCGAGCAACACATCCACCCATTTTCCTTTAGCTCCCTCCAAACGTTTTCATAGTATATTAATGAGGGTCTTATTAAATGATTCAGCTTGACCGTTTCCTTACGGGCGGTAAGGGATAGAATGAGATAATTTGATACTTTCTTGTCGTAGAAAGATATAATTTTTTGGTTGGTGAATTGTCTACCGTTATTGGTAACCAATTCATGAGGCAGGCTATATCTGTATATAATGTTACGCCATATGAATCTCTCCACATCCGATTCTTGGATTCGGGCCAAAGGTTCCGGCTTTATCCATTTAGTAAAGTAATCAGTTACGACAATGATAAACTTTCTTTGGCCTGATGCGATGGGTAATGATCCCACGATGTCCAAACCCCATTTCTGAAATGGCCAGGGGTTGATAATGGATCTTAAGTCTATACCCAAACAGTGTGGCACATTGGCATGTCGCTGACATTTATCGCATCTTTTGACATAAGAGATGTAATCTTTGAGAAGCGTGGGCCAATAGTAACCATGTCGAATAATCCTCTAAGAAAGTGCCCTTCCACCAGAATGAGCTCCACATTGTCCATCATGTAAATCACCCAAGACCATTTGAGCTTGAATTGTAGGTAATCACTTAAGCCACAGACCACCATGATTCTTCTTATACAAAGCTCTCTGAATGATAGCATAACTACTTACTTTTGTCATGAGCTTACGAGCCAAGTGCTTGTCTTCAAGGAGAGTACCATTGATAAGATATTCTATATATGGCATCAACCAAGAATCATGAATAGTATGTATGACGTTCATTCATGTTTGAAGTTTCAATTCACTTGGGGTAACACTAGGCCTTGAAAAACTAGATATTGGCATGACTCTCTTTAAATCGGAGTTCGCCGTCGACGCTAACATGGCTAAGGAGTCAGCATGGGCATTTTCTCCTCATGGGATCTGTTTGATTTGAAAGGTTTCAAACGCAGCCTTTGTTTTCTTTACCTCTAATGCATAGAGTTTTATTCTCTCCTTCTTGGCCTCAAAATTGTCATTGACTTGGTTTACCACCACCCGTGAATCGCTGTGAATTAACACCTTTTTAGCTCAAAGGGTTAACAATTGTTGTAATGCCAAAAGTAAGGCTTCATATTTCACGATATTATTAGTTACTTGGAAGGTAATTCGAAGGCATTGCTCTATCAAGGCTCCCATCAGGGTAAAGATTACTATTCCAACTCCTACTCCATGTGAGTTGCTTGCACCATCGACATATGCCTTCCATTATTCTACTTCAAAAGACTATGTTTCTATTGTGAGAGTTGGCCCTATCTCATGTATGGAATTACATTCTTGGGTATTCTCGTTCATCCATTCTGCAATAAAATATGCTAGGGCTTGTCCTTTGATCGCAGCCAAAGGTTTATAATGTATTTCAAACTCACTGAGCTCAATAGCTATTTGAGAAAGACGATCGGACAGATCAGGTTTGCCCAAGATGTTTTTCAAGGAGTAAGGAGTAAGGAGTAAGGACCATTATTCTGTGTGAACCAAAATAATGTCTAAGTTTGCGGGCTGTCATTCTTATAGTAAATGCCACTTTATCTAGAAAGGGATATCGTTGTTGAGCTCCTGTTAATGAATGACTCACATAATACACAGGGTATTGAATTCCCCGTGATCAACCACTAATACCGCGCTAGAAGCTTTGTCTGTAAAGGATATGTACAGGTATAAGTTTTCACCCGCCATTGGACTAACTAAAAGAGGTGCTCTTCCCAAGTAATCTTTAATGGATTGGAAAGCTTGTTCGCACTCGATATCCCATAAGTACTCTGTGTTCTTTTTAAGCAATCGAAAGAACGGTAGGCACTTTTCGGTGCATTTAGAGATGAAACGACTTAATGTTACAATACGCCCATTTAATTGTTGGACTTCCTGAAGACACGTTGGGGATTTCATGTTGATTAAAGTTGAAATTTTATCTAGATTGGCGTTGATCCCCCTTGATGTAACTAAGTATCCCAAAAACTTCACTGTGGCTATGCCAAACACACTTTTTTGGATTAAGACGCATTTTATAATTCTGAATGATATCAAAGACTTCTTGTAGGTCTTTAATGTGGTCTATTGCACATTTAGTTTTTACCAACATGTCATCGACGTATACCTCCATATTTCGGCCTATTTGGTTTTGGAATATCTTATTCATCGTTCTTTGATATATAGCGCCAACATTTTTTAAACCGAAGGGCATCTTTGTGTAACCGAATGTCCCTTCTTCCGTGATGAACGTTGTTTTCTTTTCATCCCTAGGATGCATCTGAATTTGGTGGTAGCCTGAATAAGCATCCAAAAACTCATTGATTCGAATCCAGCCGTGGCATCTACTAATTGGTCTATATTTGGCAAAGGGAAACAATCTTTTGGTGTCGCTTTATTCAAATCTGTGAAATCCACACACATCCTGTACTTGCCTCTGGCTTTGTTTACTAATACCACATTTGATAGCCATGTGGGGTACTGGACCTCTCGAACCCAACCTACATTTTTCAAGGAATCAATCTTATTTTTGATGATTTCATTCTTTTCTCTAGCAAATTTCTGCTTTCTTTGTTGTACCGGTTTTTTGGTATGATCTAAACATAACTCATGTGAGATGATATCTGAATCTATGCCAGGCATGTCCTCAGGTTTCCAAGCGAACAAATCTTTATTAATTTTGAAGAAGTCAACAAGGGTAGTTTTAAATGAATGAGACACTAACTTATTGTTTGCTCCCGACATCTCCTATAAGGATTATATCATACTCATCGTGAATCTCCATAGTAGTTCGCTCATTTGTATGAACTTTTTTGAGTTTATGGAAGTGACTTTCATTCTTTAGTTGCTATTTCGAAGCTTGGGGTAATGCATTTTTCATGGCAGCGTTGTAGCAACTTCGTGCCTTATCTTGTTCCCCTTCAATTTGTCGTATCTCATTGGCGGTAGGATATTTAATCAGCTGATGATATGTTGAAGGTACTGATTTCATCTTGTGTATCCACGGGCGTCCCAAAATAGCATTATGAGATGTGGGAGTATTTAAAACGACGAAAGTTGTTAAGACTATGGACCCTTCTACTAACACTGGTAGGCGAATGGTTCCTACCGACATAGTCACACTGCCATTGAAACCAACAAGGGGCATTTGTTGTGAGGTGATTTCTTTGGGGTCTATGTTCATATCAAGTAGAGTGGATAAATATAAGAGATTAAATAAACTGCCATTATCAACCAATATCCTACGCACCTCACAATGAGCAATTCGCACTGTGATTATAAGAGGATCGTCATGAGGATGCAGGCATTCTTTGTCTTCGAAAGTAATAAGATACGAAGGTCCTTCCAATCTCATGCCATATATTAAACGTCCCATGTCTCGAGCCTCTCTTGCAAATCTTTTTCGAGAATTGTTAGAGTGACCAGCTATGATGGGACCACCATGTATGGTGTGGATTATCCGTACATCCCCTGGTGGAATGGAGTGTCCTTTGTTTGACTCATTTTAGATCGGAATTGATTTGTCCATTGTCTTAACCCTCTGATCTGAATTTTCCCTCCGAATATCATCTCTTGGATTCTTGGTTTTATCAACTATATCCCCTATATATCCTTCTGAAAGTAGGTGCTCAATTTCCCATTTTAAATGATGACATTCCTGAGTCCAATGTCCCGTGTCTCTAAAAAATACAATAACACACATGAATGAGCTAATGCTCAGGAAGCAAATCCAAATGCAATATGCACAATGATAAATGTACATGGCAATTATGCAATTGTTTGTCTTTTATCATCATATTAATGTCCTCTTTTAGTGTGGTATTTATTCATTTATTTTTTTCCATTGTTAACGTTCATTTTCATTTCTTTCCATGGTAGGACCCATGTATAATATTTATGCTATAGGTAAGCAGTGGGTTATGATTTTTGAAATCTGTTTCAACTACCAGACTTTTAGTAGTATCATACTTGGGCTCATAACACGAGTGTGGACCAACCAAGTCGCCACACACAAATTGGTGATCCCAAAGGACCTATATTCTTATGTGACCACATGAAAAATGTCTCTACATATGATTATTCATTCATTTAACATTGATGGGTTTGTTGCCCCCTACGTTCCTTTTCATTCAATCCTCGAGACATAAGCACCTACAAACATTAAACATTTTTATTTCATGACCTTGATTTCATTTTATTGAAGTTATAAAATGATGATATTTTTAATATATAATTTTGTATTAAACTATGAGTTTTGAATGAATTATTGCTCGTTACAAAATTTTGATCAATTTATTAAAGATGAATATGTTTGAGTAAAAAAAAAATCAATATATTGTTGTTATTATTTTTTTGAGTCTATTTCTAAATGGATGAGTAACAGCATTGTAATTTGATTCAAACAATTTTTTAATGAAAATATCTATTTGTCACAAATTGTTGTATTGTTACAACTGATAAATTAAAAAATAAATTTTATAGTTTTATTCAATATTTTTTGTCATATTATGATTATGCCAGAGATGCTACGTAAAAATCCATATATCTTATATGCTTACTCTTCCATATTGCATGTATACATAAAAATTCTTACTTTTGATAAGATACCAATATTTTAAAATCAATAAAAAAAATAAACATATGGATGAGATTATTATCCAAATAAATATAAATAAAAAATACTCATTTTGAGGAGAAAATGAGAGAAGTTAATTTTTAAAGGAAAAATTAAATTACTATTGATAAATTTATAACAAAATGACTTTCACGTGAATAAGATGTATTGTGTAATAGATACCTAAGGATTTTTCCTTGACTGTGTTTTTAAATAGGTAATATAATAGATATGTAGGTGTCGCCTTATAAGCATTAAAGTTGGACTGCAATAAAGGCTTCTCCTTCCACCCAGTTGTCCACCTCTCGAGAAACACTGCATGAGTAATCACCTTTCTTTTCGGTTGGTTGTCCACAGTAGTCACCCCATTCCACTGCAAGCATTAAACTTCACATAGTTAAAAAGGATAGTATAGCTTCTTGTTCTTCTCGACAAATTATTATTGTCTTATCACTATCCTGTCATTCACTTTAATCTCTATTCCAAATCTCAATCTATTCTGAATCTTCCAACTTCAATTAAGAACACACGTAGCCCCCCAATCACTTTTTAATCAACTCCAAGTTGATTCACTAACTACTTTTTTATGTATAGAAAATATGTTTCAGAAAAAGTTTCACAGCCATGTATTCATGATTTGCTATGGGGCACCTAACCGCCTTTCTCCACCTCTCCAACAAACTTGCAGAGAGAAGTCACAAAATCTCATTTCTCTTGCCCACAAAAACACAATCCAAGTTAAAATCTTTAAATCTTCACCGAAGTCTCATTACCTTCATTCCCATTATCGTGCCGTATGTTCATGGCCTACCTCAAGGCACCGACACAACAGCAGACATCTCTTTTCCTTTGCGACCACTCCTCAGAACAGCCATGGACCTTACACAACCTGCCATTAAAGAAATACTCATAAAACTTCAACGCCACTTTATTTTCTTTGATTTTGCATTTTGGGTACCAACACTAGTCCGTGGTTAGGGAATCAAGGCCATACATTACTGCACATTTAGCCCCACAGTTGTGGGACACGTATTGAGTCCAGAAAGAAGATTGGATGATAATCCTTTAACAGAAGCTTGCATTACATAAGCCTCCACCAAGTTTTCCTCCATCTTCCATCAAGTTAAAGCCTCACGAAGCTCGACTACTTGTAGATGCGAGGGTAAGAGGAAAGGGGAATGAGAAATCATTCCTAGAACGATTTCTCATCTCTTTCAAAGATTGTGATGTTATTGCTTTCAGAACAAGTAGAGAAATGGAAGGAGTTTACTGTGCTTATGTTGAAACCCAATTGGAAAAACCAGTGATTCTGGCAGGGCCAATAGTGCCAGATTACCACAGATGGTACTCGAAGAGAAATGGAGAAAATTTCTTGACATCTTCAAACCCAGATCAGTAATATTCTGTGCATTTGGAAGTGAGATCAAAGTGAAAATGGATCAATTTCAAGAGTTGTTGCGTTTTGAGCTCACGGGTTTGCCATTTGTTGCTGCCCTGAAACCGCCTGCTCAAGCTGACAATGTTGAGTCTGCATTACCAGAAGGATTCGGAGAAAGAATTCATGGAAGAGGAATAATCTATGGAGGTTGGGTTCAACAACAGCTAATACTTAAGCATCCATCTGTTGGGTGTTTTGTTACTCATTGTGGTTTGGGGTCTTTGTCAGAACTATGGTGAATGAGTGCCAGTTAGTTTTGATGCCTCAAGTGTGGGATGAGTTCTTCAATGCTAGGATTTTGAGTGGGGATCTAAGAGTTGGAGTTGAAGTTGAGAAAGAAGATGAAGATAGGGTCTTTACTAAGGAGGATGTTTGCAAAGCTGTTAAAGCAGAAATGGAGGATGATAGTGGGCTGGGAAAAGAGGTGAGAGCTAACCATACTAAATGGAGAGAGTTTCTGCTAAGCCCAGGGCTTGAGAACTACTACATTGATAACTTTGTTAACAAACTGCTTTCCTCGTTGAATTGATCTTCTTGTTCTATGCTAACGATACGTATCAATACCTATAATGTTTAGTTTTATGCTTCATTTCACTTGCTGCATATAAGAGGAACATAATCTCTCACAAATTGACGGCTTCAACAAGTGCTTCTCATAATCCAAATTCTACTGTTGTTGCTTCCTGAAAAATCATTGGAGTGCTGAAGAAAAACTACAAGAATCTAGATCTTTTTATTGTATTTGTTCAGACACTGTACACTGTTATACAGAGTTTATAAAACGCTCTATTAATCATAATTCATGAGTCATAACCAAACTGTTTTTTAAAAAAATTGAATTTCTTCGAAGTTCACCAAACAAATTGTTACACAAATCAAATATGGCAACAACCCAAAAAAAGAAGAGAGAATAATGTTAGCCCAAAGATATATATAATAAACAGGCCAAGTAAATTGTACTTCTGACAACACATTCGAACGAAATGAGGGAGTGTTACATCTCATATCCAAATTGTCCACTAAATTGGTGCAGAGGCACATACTGAAAACTTATGCAACATCTCCAATTCTTACCCAATTTGATTACTTGTAGCAAGCATTCTCTATGACAGTTCCAGACGCCTGTATCAGCATTTTCAACTATGTTCAATAACAAAAGGGCAGCTAATCATTCTTCAATATACTTGACTAAAAGTTTTATCCAACCCTTGAGGGAAAAAAAAAAGTTTTGTCTAACTATATATAATTAAGTTTGTTTGTGTATATTAGCATGAGGATTTTGATAGTATGACTACCCAGATTTTGAGTTTGTGTATATTAGCATGAGGATTTTGATAGTATGACTACCCAGATTTTGAGTATGAGATGCAACCAAGACCAAGTCTACCAAATATAACAAATAAAATGCAAAGCACTACAATTGGAGTTGGACACACCATATTCAACGGAGATATGCATAAAGGTAATGCCCATATTACTAGGTCATGAGGAAACATTTATGCACTGACGATTTCTAGGTATGTTTAGAATTTTGCATCAAAACATTAAATGAAATATAAAAACTTCAAGCTCTTTAGAAAATAATAAAAGAAAGAAGAATACCTTTAGAAATGATGAATTTTCAGGATTCTTCATCCTTCCTAAAACATAAGAATGACGAAGTTAAAAAAGCTTATGAAGCAGGGAAAAGGCCTTAAAATTAGGCAAGGTTCCAAAGGGCGTAAACGGGTTACTGAGACCAAATAAGGCAAGACGTAATCCTCAAGGCGGTCTAAGGCGTACGCCTCATTTACAATTGAAAAAATACATGAAATTATTAATAACCTATTATGTAGAGTCAAAATACACTAAAACTTAATAGTCATAAAATAATATGAGTAGTTTAGATAAAAAGTGACTACCTATAGAAATAAATGTCTAAATCACAAGATTCAAATAAAATCATAAAATAAATTTCAAAACAAAAGGTCACAAAACACGTTTTAATATATTGATCATTGTTAGTTTCTTCCTCTTTATCTTTTGAGTCTATTAATTTAAATCCTCAATCATCACTCATTAGCACCCTTATATTGGTCATTGTTAGTTTCTTTCTCTTCATCGAATATATCTACTATTTAAAAGCTTCACTCATAACTCATCACTCATCAACACCTATATCACTAATGGTTTTATTGCTCATTGAATCATCATCATACATAATTTCAATGTATTATTCATCTTCGTCCACCCATTCTTCCTCTTCTTCATTACTACGTCCATTTCCATCTTCTAAGAGTCTTTTTATTTAATTTCTTCTTTTATTTAATAGGCTACTATTTTTTTTAAAGGGGGCCTAACTTAAAAACAACTCAATTTGGCCCTTTATAGTTTCATGCTATCTCAAGAAGCATACCCTTAAGGCGTACGCCTCACTGTAAAATGTGTAAACTTCAAATTAAGTAGAGGAGGCGCTAGCCTCAAGGCCCTCATTAGCTGCCTCACTTCAAGGTGTTGCCTTACTGGGTTTTTTGGAACCTTGAAATTAGGCATAGAAAAGATAAATATGGTAGGGTAAAATCACACCAATTATTGTAGATATCAATTCTTAATTAAAGGCATCCAAATAATGAGAATAGGAATGTGAAAAGAGCATTATTTTCAAGCATATGGCTTTCCTCAACTTCAAGGAAGATGATAGCCAAGGATCCAGTCACCATTTCCTCTTATGCACAATGACAAATTATATTTTACAAAAACAAGTGTGTCAAGAGAGAAAATATTAGAAAATTAACTGATGCTCACCCAAATTACTCAATTTTGAATGCAAGGCCATATTCCAATCTCTGAATATCCATCTTCAGTGGCAGCAGCTCGAAACATGCCTGCTGTATTAAACGCCATTGTGACCTCACCTGTTGCAGAAACAGCAATCAAGCCAGCAGTGCCTTTTGGAGCACCCTCTTCTACCACATATGCTGCAGCATCTTTGAGAGAAAGACCTTTGAATTCCATGAGAGCAGCCACATCCCTTGCAATGGAACCTCGTATAATGGCCTCACCTTTTCCAGTGGCAGAAACAGCACAGAGACTGTTGGCATAGTTTCCTGCACCTATGATGGGAGTGTCTCCAATCCTTCCAACCATTTTATTGACTAGTCCACCAGTAGAAGTTGCAGCAGCTAAATTCCCCTGATTATCAACAGCCACACATCCAACAGTCCCAGTTTGGCACTCACCATCTTCAATTGGTGTTTCTTTCTTTACATCATTCTGAAGTGGTTGTGTGAAATCAATCTGAACTCTATTAGCTTCTTTAGCCTGTTTTAGCCTTTCCACATTCTCTGGAGTAATGAAATGGTTTGAATCTACAGTCTCAACACCTTGCTCCCTTGCAAATGCTTCTGCTCCATCAAATGCAAGATATATATGGGGTGTCTTGTCCATGACCAATCTTGCTAATGATATGGGGTTAACAACAGTCGCAAGGCCAGAAACAGCCCCACATTTCTTTGTGTTACCATCCATGATACAAGCTTCCATTTCAACAGTACCATTGCAGGTCAGGACAGATCCTCTACCTGCATTAAAGTGTGGGTTGTTCTCCAATTCACGCACCACAATTTCAACAACGTCCAAGGGAGGCTTCTTGGCTTTGAGAGCTTCAACACCAATCTGCAGGCAGTAGTGGAGGGCTGCCTCTCGAGGCTGGCGGCGATCTGGTGGAAGAGAGAGTGGAATGCCACCAGCGCCTCCATGAAGTGCTATGGCCCACCCCATTTATATGTTTTGTCTTACTCACAACTCTCAACACAGCTGTATTGGAAGATCTAGGTGTTCAAACACCTCTAGCTGATGGTTTAACAGTGGATTCGTCAAAACCAGCAAAAGTATTTAACAAAACATATAAAATATTTTAGTAAATACGCAGAAGAAAACGATCGAAAACCTCACTTTCTAACGTAATAGAAAGATTCTAGTAAATAGCCAACATATCAACCACAATTTCAACAGTTGTCCAAAGACAACCACCACTATTAACAAGTAAAAATCTATTACGAACCCTCCGATTATTTCAACTGCTCGTAAAATCTTCAATCAACCAATAGAGTGTGCAATTTTGAAATATTAAAAAATTCCCTTTTCAAATTATTTCAAAGCATGTACAGTAAAAACCTAATAAAATTTAAAAGTAAAAAAATAAAATAAAACAACTTCCTATAATGGAACACCTAACTTAAGAGGAGGACTTGGGTAATCCTCAGATCTGCATTTCACCAAATTCTAGAATTAATAAGCAAAGACAAATAATAATAACAACAACGCTTCCATGGCAGACGCGTCACTGTCATCGGTTAACTAATCAAGTGATCGATACGTGATTCTGACCTGAAAAGAGCAATCCAAAGAGCTGGAGGTGACAACAAGAAGTCAACCAGGAGACTGAAAGCCAATGTCTCACGACTCACCTCAAATGAATATTCTGTCACGAATAAACAAATACTTAAGTCAATTCTGGCCTATTCGTCAGGGAAGTACTTCAAATGGCCCAAATATGCGGGATCTCCAAACGCCGGAGTAAAATCAGAAATATCTAATCAAGTTTTAAAAAATTTAAAAATATTCGTGAAATAGAATAAGAAAAAATATAACAAAAACTATTAAACATAAAAACAGATGAAATTTTAGTATATATTTTATAATAAATTATACTAAATAAAAAGAAATTTAAAAAATTTAAAACTTATCATCCTTATTAAAAAATTATTTCCTATCAAAAATATAATTTATTATAAAATAAGTAATAAAAAAATGAGTATTAAGATTACAAGTACAAAAGTAAGCTATAATATACTATTAATTAATAAAAAATTATATTAAACAAGTTATTTAAAATTCTTCATAAAGATTAAGAAAAAAATTAGATACATACATTTAGGAGGAATTCAAATATTAATAAAAATTTATTTTAAAGAATTATTAGATACACCAATAAAAATAAAATTATTAGATAATAGAATAATAAACAGTAACTATGTCTTACTAGAAATGATTCATGGTAACTTAGGATACTAAGAGTTAAAATTTATATCATATCCTAGATTGATTATTAATATCCATGATAAAAACTTAAACCAAGTATTAAGTATAGCTTACGAATTTGAAAGATTAGAATTAATGAAAGAAAGAAATAATTCATTTTCAATACATTATTTAGTAACATATTATTTAATAAATAGTCACAATAGTTCAATATACGAACAAATTAAATTTATAGAAATAGACAAAACTTCTAAATAATTTGGACAAATAATTAAATAAAAAATATAACAGATTTTGAAATACCAAAAAAATGACAATTAAATACCAAAGAAAAACCTCAGATAACAGAAAGAAAAAGTAACGTTGTTAGAAATAATAGTATACTAAGGTTTATTTTTATAGACTATGAAGGATAAAACTCTAACCAAGAAGAATTTAAAAAATTAAAAGATGAAGTCTAAATAATGAAGACATTAGTTAATGATTGTATATTAGGAAAATAATAATGTTTAAAAATAAAATAAAAAATATGCATTTAGAAGTAAATAGAAACCTAATAGATGTACCAAAAAATCAAGCAATATTATTTGAAATTGTGCAACTATTAACAGAGAAATATAGATTTAGTCTAAGAATCAAACACAAAATACCTACAGGAAATAATAGATGCACAAAAATAATTATTAAAAAAAATAAATGAATGTGATTATAATAAATTACAACAAGATATACACAAGGAAATTTTAAAACTAAGAAAAGATGTATACAACATATATAGAAATAATGAAATTATAGGTCATAAATATAATCTCTTAAAAGGACTAAAAGAAGAAACACCTAAGAGATCAGATGTCCTAATTCCTAAAAATTAAAAAAAGAAAAAATGAAGAAAGATATGAGAAAAAAGATATAATTCCAATTTAATGGAATATAGAAAAGAATTAGAAAGAAAATCCATTAACCCTGAAAATAGGGATATAGAAAAATTAGTTAGTTTATTGATACTAACTAATAGAGAAATATAAGAACATTATAATGAAAAACTTTGTATAAACAAAGAAGAAGATGATATGACAATAATTAATGAGATTGATTTTGAACCAGAAAACATGATCCCAAAAGGTCATATGAAACCAATTTTATTACCAATTTCTTACCAAGAAGTAATATCTGACCCACATAGGGGAGAAAGAAATAGAGAAAGGTTTGTATTGGGGAACTAAAGGTAGTATTCTACTAGAATTCAAACTCCATGATAATTATAAATTTGATCTTTTAGATTTAGATTGTATAAGAGATAGGAAGAAACCTTAGATGAATGGGCTAGTGGTATGAGTGTGCTCATACAAACCTCTCAAACTACCCAAACAAATCCTTCAATCTATAGGGTACTTATAGCACATAAAATGACAAGAAATTTTAAAGTTTGGTTTTCAAACTTAACAGATCAATAACATTTGTTAATGCAAGGGAATGCTTCCACAGGAAGATAATACTTGTACATAGTAATAAATTAAATATACAAGGAATTTATTGGAGACGATAAAGGAAGAACTATCGTTGAATCTAGTGAAAATGAAATCAATGAAGCTAAATGGCATCTAACAAAATTGGAAATTTATGACATGTGTTACATAGATTCTTTTATTTGTGAATATGAAATGTATTACCATTAATTACCACCCTATATACAAACAACTTATAAAGAAATATTTTTCCAAAAATTACTTGAAACACTACATAAAACCTTAACAGAAAGTTGGGAACAAAGAAATAGAACACTATACCAGATACTTTAGGAGGAAGAATAAGAAACCTTAAAGGTTGGATTATTATTAAATGTCAAGAAAGAAAGGAATATAAATAAATAAGAGGAAATTATAAAATCTGTTATGATACAAAAGATTTTAGAATACTAAGAAAATATGGATGTAATATAAAATCTTATAAACAAAAAAATAAATATAAAAAACATAAAAGATTTAAAAATATAAATTCAGAAAACAAGATTTTCAAAAATATAAAAAGAGATTTAATAGAGAAACCTATAAGAAAAGATATTTTAGAAGGAAAATGTATAAACCTTTTGAAAACAAGATTTATTATCCTTCAAAAAAGAAAAAAAATGCAGATGTTGGATCTGTAATAAAGAAGGACATTATGCCAACGAATGTCCAAGCATATTTCAACATATAAAGGAATTTAAGAAAAAATTTCACAAAAAGCAAAAATCTTAGAGGAAGCTTTTAAAATGGAATTAGAACTAATCGAGGAATCCGATATAGATGATACTTATAGTATCCAACTATTGGAAGAAATAACTGACTCAGAATATGGATATTCTTCATCAAAAGATGGATGATTTGTATAGTATTATAACTCTAAATAATACTTACATTAAATTAGGACTAAAATTTAAACTTTTCCCCTTTTCCCTCTTATATAGTTATTTTGAAAAAAGGAGAGCCACTACTAGCCCATTGATGAGGCCATATGGTTGGCACTAGATATTACGAATGTTCAGGATTATTTGTGTATGAACTCTCTGATAGAGAGTATAAGATTCATTATCTTTACTTTTCATATGATGAAGCCCCAAGGACTATAGGGCAAGGTTTTAGGGTAGAGAGTTAATGGCAGAATTGTTTGGTAATAACTAGATAAGACCTTTGAGATAGCCAAAGATTCCACTTAAGGGTCCTCATCTTAGGTACATCAACGTGATGTACCATTAGTAAGTTCCCATACTTCATGAATTTTCATGGTTATTAATGATCAAAGACTCTCAAAGTATTCTCAAAAGTCATCGTTGGTGAATTTTATATCCCTTCTTTTCAACTACTTGGTAATTGGACATGATAGTTTTCCCTTGGGGGGTTAGACACATGTTGGATAAGGATTTACGAGTTTTAAGACATGCAATGTAGTTATCATTTCCTAGAGATCGTGGGTGAAAGTTTGAGGTAGTTGGTTAACTGACACCACCTGCCCATTGGATCAAGGGTTGATAGAGGATTTGGTATGTTTGTTTTGATGGATAGAGGTATAATATCTTTTTTTTTCACTTTTATGCATATTTTGAAATCAAAAATCTTTCTCAAGCCATTTGTGAGCTTTCCCTGCTATTCAAAATTTTCTCTTTTCTAGTAGGTTTCTTTACTCGTTTGGGTCATTTTTTATTTTGCTTCTATTTTCCTAATTTCATTTATGTTTTTCTCCTTGCATTTATAATCTTTCAACTTTTTTTCTTCTCTTTTTGGCCATAATATGCAACGTTCTTAGGTTTTCTTGCATTTTGCTTATTTCATGGTATTCAATCTTCCATACTTCATTTCTTAAAGCATTCCATGCTCTATTGTATTTTCTTTATTTTTGTTTTTGTTCTCTTAAAAATTTCTTTTGAATTTTTAAGAATGTATATGGAAGGATCGAGTTATAGTGACTATGGAAAAGATAATTTTGCTGGAAAGGATGATAGGACGAGGGAGGATTTGTGATGCACAAAAACTTGATAGTCAAATTTTATATTTATAAAAAGCTTGCAAGTGCACAAATTACTTATAGTAAACGACAAGTATACTCCCAAGGTCGGTCTCTCAAGGAATTGTGATTGTTTTAAAAAGTTAAATTATTTTGTAATTTAGTTGAGAAAAACAAGTCCTAAACACTTTCACAATTTGTAGGTTTGAGGAACAGAAACATAAATTCTAAATTAATTTAATATCTAAAAAAAGTAATAAAATTTAAGTAGTAAATGAAATCGATGGTTTAATACCTAGGATAATGGATATATATAGGATTTTGACGAGCATAACCTTTTATGTATAGAATGAATTAAGTAATTTAAATATAAACTAGATTTACTGATTTATTTTTTAAAATTAAACCCCTATAATCATGTTAAGTTCTCAATGATATTTAATTAATTAATTAAATTTTTAATCGGAGTTGAAATTAATTAACTCGTAAACTAAAGAAATATATATAAACCAAAAATATTCAATTAATTAATAACTCTATTTGGTCGAGCTTGAAATTAAAAATTAATAAATCTAAGGTAAATATATTCTTCAATTATAAATCAAGATTTGACTTATCTTTAATTTATAATTAAAGATATTTTCAACTAGCTAAATTAATACAAATCAATAAAATTAAAATAAACTCTTATTCATTATATATAATTAAGCATAAATGATGTGTCTAATACTTAATTCTAAAATATTTTCTTTAATAAAAAATAAAGCCTTGGCCATCATGAATTTATTATTAAAGATATGAAGATTATAAATAAGAAATAAATCTAAAATTTTGATTTATGTAAATCACAAAATTGTTCTTCCAATTATTGGAATCAAAATCTAAAATCCCATATATAGATTTAACCAATCATAGCTGAATTAATAAAAGTTATTTCAACTATGCAAGACATCAGATTACAAAAAGAAGTAAATAATACAACAATTAAAAATATCCCTTTTATTGAAGATAATTCTAGATATTTGAACAATTTCTACCAACTTTTCCCAATTCTTAGATCTTCTTCATAATTATGAGGATCTATTTCTGTATCCGTATATGGTGGAATGGCTAACCTAATTCTAAAATTAAAACTAAGGACAAACCGCTTTGGAAACTAAAAAAAATTATATTCTCTACGTATAACTATTGTGACCTAACTATTTTATTTATAGGAAAGGTTGGTGCTAAAGAGCTTTGGACTGAATAAATGAAGGTGGGTCGTGGCAAAGGTTTTCCACCACCACAGTATAAGATACGTTGAGCTATGCTAAATTTCAAACAAAAAAGGTTACCATACGTCCCACTTTTTCCATACCACAACATAAGTTGTTTTGCATGCCTAGTAAATCAATACCAAACAGTGTGTGTCGTAGCACATAATAATCCTTACCGTGACATGCCCTGTTTGTCTTGAAATTTTCCTCGTACATCTTACAAATTGGTTGGTTCTCCATGTAAGACTTATATGCCTTATTTTGTTAAGATCCTAAGGTGCAAATTAAGTTCTTCAAATGTTGATCAATTTATACATTTAAAGCTAATAACACTTGAAATAAAATAGATAGTACATGTAATTTTGAACATATAAATTTGTATAAATTATTCCATAAGTATGGTATAATCAAATCTATTTATCACATTTAAACACAATAAAATCATGAAATATTAGTACTTTTCAAGCACTCGTCAATTTGGTACATATTTTCCATAATATGAGGGGTGTAAACTCCCTCTCCTCTTTAAGATGAGGCATATTATTGCAACCTTTGGGTTTATGTTCTGTCATTATTCTTTCCAAAGATGAGTGTGATGAACTTGAAGTAGAATTCAATTCTTTGTCCAGTGAGATAAGTGGATTTAGTGACTTTGATGCCTATTTGGACAAAACTTGTGATCTCATACATGAAGATAGTTAAATTTGAAGTCTTAAGGTTGCATATTTTCAGTATAGGCGCTAAGTCTTCTAAGAGATGTGAGTTCTATTGAATGATTTATAAAAATTAAGTTATTAATGTTTTTTAAATTTGATATTTGTCTTGTTTTAGTAAATAAAAAGTGAATTCTGTTTGAAAATATTAAATTTGATTTATTTAGGTTATGTAAGAGAATATTTTTTTTGGAATTTGTGATTATTTTTTTGGGATTTTTCTAGTGCAGGTGAACATACAAAGCATGATCCAGATGTGTATTTACATGGCTCCATTGATCTAGCTTTGATTGAAATCAATCTAAGGCTCTTAGATCAATTTCTAGAATTGTTTATAGAGGTCTTGATTAATCTAAAATGGTCTCGATCGATCGATGGCTGTAATGAGAAATTTAGGTGGCTACGTATAGAGAAATGGGCCAAAGGAATAAAAAATCATCCTAGGTGGATTGACTTGGAACATGCGTGGATACGTGAAGAAACATGAAGAAATGTGTGAAGGATTTATAGAAAATGACATCATTTTCCTTCTTAAAGTGCACTTCCATTCCCTAGAACACTGTTATTTCGTGCAAGGTTGGCATGTCCTATACCCAAAGGCTCTATTTTGGTTTATTTTTCATCCCATTTCACCCTACATGTATGACACTCAATTTTTACACACTTTTGTCCATCAGATAAAATTTTAATCAACGTTTAAGATTTGTTCTAGTGTTATACACAAAAATTAGTATGTTTAACTAACATAAAACCCCAATCAAATCATTCAATACTTTTTAAACCTAACCAACATTATTAGAGAAATAGTAGCAAGTTTAGAGTTAGAATGCAAGAGAATGATCAAAGTTCAGGTTTTGGAGTTGAGATTCGTCAAGAGATTGTTTGTATCTCTTTTCTATCTTGTGTTTTATTATTTTCTTATTGTATCTTGATGTTTTGGGATTTATTTTAAATTGATTTGGATTGGCTAAACGTGTTGTTAGGATCCTTGTGAACTCAATCGTTTTATAACATGACTTAATTTATTTTTTATTCCTTTGTGATTTTTGATATTTGGTATTAAAATTAATATATTTTTACTATTTTCAATAGAGTGAGATTGAGAGAGCCATTTAATTATTAGTCATAATTAATTAGCATGCATAATTTCTAGGTAGTCATATATGATTCTTGTGTATGTAATCTATAAATTAGAGTTTAATAAGTAGTAGGCAAATTAATTGGCACGAGAGTGTGATTAATATAACCACTATATGACATGCAGTTTACTTAAGAGAGGAATGTATACAAGTGTAGGGCGTTTGATCGAGTATCAAAACAATACTTGCTTGGGATGGTAAATTGAATCATGTGTGAGAAATTTAGAAAAATTGGATTCTTATGACTCTTTTATACCAAATTAATTAGTGTGGGTGTGCTGGATCACACAAATATAAATATTATATTTTTCTTATTTTTAGTTTATTTTATCTATCAATTTTTATTTGCCTAAATAGCGTTAATGTGACTATAGTCTTGTACACAAATACTTAATAATTCAATCCTTGTGGGTAAAATTTTCCTTGTTCTTAAATTACTTATCACTTACACATGAACCCATATACTTGCATTTGATAATTATATGAATTTAGTTATGCAATGTTTTAACACAAAAAGCCAAGGGAAATGCAAGTCCGATTGTTTTCGTGTTTGTGTGTTGGATTCACGTGTGCAAAATATGGTGTTATTTTACTCAGTGTTCTATCTTCCTCATTATAAAGTTGGTTACTACCGATCAATAATACACATACGTACATAGTTAGGAACATTATGTATGAAAGCATGTTTACACATACCATGAGGTGTCTTTGTAGTGTTTGTAGTGTGTATGCTAGGTGGAGTATTGGTTTCTGACAAGCAAGTATGCAAGCAAGCAGATGTTCTCACTTGTGTTTCTAGTTTGTTTCGGGTGGGAGTATTTATGGAATGTACTCAGCAATTTTTGGAACAAAAAAATGTGACTTTTTAGTACCTTACCACCACCATCGCCACCACCCTTGGTAAGGTGGTTGGCAAGTTGGAAAATTCAAGTTCTATAAATATCCCCAATTTCTTCTTATTTCATGTCCAAAAAATGTAGTAGAGCTCTATCAAATTGACATCTCATTTTCTATTTTTCTATCATTGATATCTTGAGTGTTGTTCAATATTAATTATTCATAATTATATGAACAAAACCATGCTTACGAGTGTTGAGTACTTGAGATGGTGTTTGCAAGTAAGTTGTGTGTGAGCCATGTGTCAGTTGGGAGTTGCTTGGATGCAACTATTTATTTATGAGAAGCTCAATGTGAGAATGATTTAAGTAAAATGCTTTGAGTTATCATATCTCTTATTATGTGTAGTAAGAGATAGGTTGTTTAAGTTTAAGGTTGGTCTTCAAGATTGGGAGTAGTTACACTTTAGGTTATTGATCTATAGTTTCTGATATCACCACATTAGGTGGTATTGGCTTTAGAGGTGAGTTGTGTCATGTGTTGAACCAGGTTGTTGCAGAAGTAGCAAGAAAAAGCAACAATAGGCCGTTAGGATAGAGGTTCTAGTTGATAGAGGTATTGGTGGTTTTATTTTCTGTCATAATTGTAACTATTTTATTAATTAGTGAATTTTTGTTGTTGAGTGGTTGCCTTAGTCAACCCAAGGATGTTACCACATTGATAGAGTTTCTATATGAGTTTACCTTGTTATATCTGTTGTTATGCATGATGAATATGTGGCTAGTACAATCCAATTTTAAATGGTGTATGTTTCTATATACTGAAGTTTATACTATGATTAGAAAGCTTTTATTATTTATTGTATGCTTTATGTTTACTCATTATGTGTATTACTGTTATGATTATCAATTATGTGTTATCCATTGGATGTTTTCCATGATCAGATTACGTGTTAGTCTAATCTGAGTATCCATCTTTTATGATCCAACATACTAGAGGTAGACTCTGAGTAGAAAGTGTATTTATTTTATGTTGTCACATACTTTATTTCCTTTCTATGTAGTATACCTATAACTTTCCAATCAATGCTTATGATGTGGTAAATTAACTGTACCAGCTCCTTGATTAATTTATATTAGTTATATATGTTATGTGCATGAGTTTGATGTGATTCTCTAAGAAGTCTGTATCTCCTTACCTTGATTGTATCCCAAGCATTAGACTCTTTAATTGGTTTGCTATGTTTAGATCGATGGTATGCTGTGAGAGTAGATCCTTATTTACAGAATATGTTCTCACATATGAAATCTTGAAGTGATTAGAAATCCTTTGTTATTTAGTATGCATTCTTATCCCACTTGTTGTTAGTGGTTTTCCATGCATAAGTTTGTTGCTAGTCTGGACAAAAGTTTGTGAGGCACTATCACTAGTGTGCTTACCACAGTTAGCTTTTCCTTACTATTGGCTATTTTTATTGTATGTTGAATTGAACATATTGCTTTTCACTCTTTCAATTAAAAGGGTGCCTAGACAATTATTAGTCCAAAAATATATTGTAGAGTTCCTGCCAACTAACCATGTATATTTCTCCAATAAAGAAAAAATAATGGGGTCGTAAACTAGGCTAGACGAAAGAAAAAACATAATATTTTTGTGGAGCTTGCTCCCTTTCCAATTACCATTTATACAAGTAATGCATGGTGCTAGAGTTTCATATGATAACCCGCCAAACAAACGTTTATAATAAGACCTCATAGAAGAGATCGAGTTCCTATAAGTCGAGACCCCCTTCTTGAAATGGACGATAACAATCCCTATAATAAATATAAACCAATTTAATTTTATCCAACTTCCCTTACTAAAATAAATTTCAGCTAACTTTTGGTTGCTTGTCTAAGACTGACTTTGATAATTTATATATCTAAAAAGAGTGAAGGAACATACTCTAAATGACTAAATAAATCAAACATCTATGCCCTCCTTTCCATACTTCCATCCTTCAATGAATTTTATCAACTAATCCATAAAATTATCATTTTCTTCGAGCTCCCTAAAATAAGGTTACACCAAAGTAGAAAAAAAGGCACCCTAATATGCATCCTAGCTATATCTTATGCAATGAAATATTGGTCGAAGGTACACTATTACTAGAGTAAATGCAAGATTTGTCCAAATTGACTAGCTGAACTGAAAGGTGTCCATAAAATTGAAAAGCATTGAATAAAACCTAGAGGTTTGATAAATATGCATAATTGAGGTTGAGAAGATTGTAAGCATATAAAAAGTGGTTCATGCAAGAGTGCCTCTAGACGATGAAATTGGATGAGTGGAGATAAAGGTTCCCATTGTTGAAAGCCTCTAGAGCAAGAGAAGTAAGCCCTGGGTGAAACATTAACTAAGATGCAGATTTTTGATGAAGCAAAAAGATCTTATAGATCCAACCCGAAATGATATCGTTAAAGCCAAAATACTACATCACTTTTAAGATAAAATCCCAATTCATGGTGTTAAAAACCTTTTGAATAAGAGCTACATTAATTCCTCAACCATAGAGTTGGATAGCGTTGAAACACTCTAAAGTACCAACCATACAGTCTCCAATGTTTCGACTTGGAATAAGTCCAAACTAATTTTGGGATAGAATTATAGAATAGATGTCTTCTAGACATCTAAAGACATTTGAAAAAGATCTTTATGATTAGATTAAACATAAAGTTCCCTAGAGCGATTATCCTATATTGATCAATAATGCTCGCTTGTGACTTTTTAGGTATAAGAGTTAGAAATTTTGAATATATCTCAAGATGCATCTGACACATTCTAAGTTAGTCTTGAATTTATCATATTACATCTATACCAAAGATTTTCTAGCACTAATGAAATAATTTACCCATAAAGCCATTCAATAACGAAGTACTAAGGTGGTCTATGTTGAATACCATGTCACTTTTGTTCTATAATGGTGGTATGCTTTGATGTGAACCTATAGAAAGAATCTTGAAACCCATAGACAGCTCGTGTTTGAGAACTTCAAGAATTATAACAAGACTTGATAAACCTTTGAACCTTGAAATAATGTCTATAGAAAATCCTTGAACTAAAGGTATTGCATAGAACCATAAGGTTTAACTCTCCATAATTTCAAGTTTGTGTATGAACAAAACAAAATATTAAGGCTTTCAACATTACTAAAATTTCATTCTTATTTAGTAATTTATTCAATACCTTTCTTTCTACTTGAGCTATCTTGCCACTTTTGGACCTAGCCTTAGACTTGTAACAAATGGCATGTTTTATTTTCATATGATCATGAACTCCTTATTCCAATTGAGATGAGGTAAAATCATTGCTCCTCATTCTTCATGAGCTAATTCACTCCTCTCTCTAGGAAGTGAGCTACAAGAAGATGAACTCTATTAGAAATGAATCCCACAATGTATAAGAAACCTAAGAATGAAAATTTCATTGAACTATGGGTAAAGCACACAAATAATTACATGAAGCCTAATGAATCCCATAATAATATAAGTTAAATAGATCTCAATTAAGCCTTTTTCATAGTGTAGAAATTAATTCCACCCAATCATCTTGTCCCATATAAAAAGCTTCATCAATTTCTATTATTTTGTTAATTAAAGTTCCTATCAAGCTATGGAAAGAAAAATTGGATAGTTTTTGGTCTCTTCTTTTGATTGGTTCGTTGGCCATATGAAGGATCTTTGGATGCTTCTTGGACCATATCATGCTTCATAAGTTGCATTTTTGTAAAGTTTCCAAGGTGGCACAATTGATTTGATTAAATTCTAGAGCATCACCTAATACGCTTGGAAACACGCAAGTATACCTGATGAAAATGTACAAATGATAAGTAAATTAGAATGATGGTTGTTGAACTTTCTAGGATTGTAATAATAACTACCACCACTTATTAGCTTGTTATTTAAATATAAAAGGGGGTTTTAAAAATTATTTTTAAATAAAAATAACACTTAAAACAATAAATGAAATAATGTGCACACAAATTATGAGAAATATGCGATTATATGACTATTCTCACAACTGACCTATAATATAACTAATTATGTCATGAATCAATATTTAAATTATTTTTGAATTCTTAGTGTACCTTTTAAAATCTAGGTACACTTAAGACTTCTCATATTTTCTTATTGTTTATTGATTAATGATACAATCTATTGATTAATCTAAATTCTGAACAACCTAGAAGTATACTTACTAGATTCAATCCATTCATTACATTAAGTTCTAAAGATAGATAACTTAACTGTGCAAAATTTTAACCATTGATAACCTTCAACAAAAGTATTCAGCACTACTTATTGTGCACGACAACAAGGTACCGCTTTGAATAAAAGCATTAGCGATTACATACTAACATCTTAAACTAGAATTAAATATATTCATGTAATAAACTAGTTGTTTACTATAATTCATAAATTCATAGTTATCAAACACATAAAAATAATAGATGAATCTAAAAAAACATTATGACATTAAATTAATCAAACCATATTCTAAGATTTAGAAATTGCCCACAATCACTTAAATAAATTACAAGGTATAGATTATGAAAATTCTAATTAAAATCATAAAAAACAAGAAGAAAAATAAGGAGAAGAAGAAGCTAATGACTAATGTCTATTGCTGATCTTCAACTCCTCAAGTTCCTCTTTGAATCCCATCTTGCCTGTAGCCTCTAAATTCTTGCAAATTTAAGTGTATTTTCTATAAATTATGTGTCCAAATATGTGCCTATTTTATGGTTAATCCTATTTACATATTCGTAGTATGAGAGTAAACATAATGTAATTAAGATAGGGTTACAGAGATATAAAATAAATAGAATTCTAAGTTAGCAAATATCGAGCAAGTGGGATAAGGATGTTGAAAATATGGTGTTTTAGTGCAAATCTTAGAGCGCAAGTCACGACGCATATAGACTCATGCCATAGTGTCTGATAATTTTTGGTTCTATGAATTTTTTTCCGAGGGGCTTGTGCCGCACTACACGTAAAATCATGTTGTGGTGCACTAATATTTCTTCCACTTTCACATTTTGACCCTCCTTGATGTATTGCGTAATTTGTTTTACATTTAGGTCCTTCATTGTATGATAATTTTTCCCTTGATTGTGAGAATTTGTTCAGTTCTTTGTCATTTGCATCTTTTAATGTCCACAAATACCTAAAATACATAAAAACATGCTCTGTAATTTTGAAACAACAATTTATAAAATACTTAGGTAAAAATGCAATATCAAAACCTAATTCATTCTTTGATCCCCAATAAATGACAAGATATAAGTGCTTTTTAGGTACTTGTCACAACCTTCAACCAACGTTTGGCTAGTCCCTTACAAGATAAGCGATCAAACTTGCTTTCAAAATGAGAGTAAATAAACCTAACCTAATCAAACCTAAATCTTTTTTGAAGATTGACACAATTACATTCAGTATATGCAACAAGCATTCAAACCCTTAGGGTGACTTAGTGGACAAGTTACAAGATCGTGAGGGATTTCAACGATGATACCGAAAAACATCACAACTAAACTAAATTAAAATGACTTAAAAAATAAAAATAGGAAAATAAACAAAGACACTAACTATTGAATCATTTATACATTTATCTCAAATATTGCCCATAACATTCAATACATAGATTATCTAACCAAAAACCTATAACCTTCGTTTAGTATAATCTCATGCATGACATTCATAGAACAAAATTCTTGGTCTCTATATTATACAATTATGATGTTTGTACATAGTAATCACAAACCCCATAGCTTATCTTTCATTTTACTCTATATTCGATTTACTCCCCATTAATATAGAATGTCACACTAATTTAGATCAATAGGTCTTCATCAAGGTTTATAACATTAGGCCAAGGTGTGGGGTTATGAAAAAAAATTGGGAAAGTGAGTCACAAAACAAGAAAACTCAAACATAATTTTTTTTTATTTTAGGTAAGGAGTAACTTTATCACCCATTCATTTATTCATAATTTAAATTTTCATCCACACTTAGTGTATTACCCAATTTAATTTTTTCATATATCAGTTCATCCCTTGACTCTATGTATATATTAAAAAAAATCAAGGCATAGACATAGCATAAAATATCATATGCCATAACCTCCCATCCATTTAAACACTAACAAAATCTTTACAACCCACAACCTATTGTTTTCCATATATTCTTGAGTTGCAATCTTTTTTCTCCTTTCATTATTACTCTTTCTTTTCTATGGAGGGTTTGTACTAAATATGTTCATGATAAGTTCTCTTAGTAATTAAAAGGGTAGGATAATGTACTTTTTAGCTCATAAAAGATGTGGTTTATAACAAATTAAACAAATGAAAATCCATATGTTTACTTTATAGGCTCAAAGTGTCACAAATGTCATATAAATAAGTGGTGAGCTTATAAAGGTTCAAACAGTCCAAAAATGGTCTAAATAATCTCTTATTTTGCCTTGAGCTTCAAATAAGATCTAGAGTTTGTTGAGACCTCAAATATGTATATGAAACATTCACAAACAAAGCATTCCTAAGTATTTAGATTACTCAATCATTCTTATGGCCAACAATAAGAGTTTTCACTATCTTCAATTCACATTCAAATCACTCCTTAATTAAGTAAAACTTAGAGTCCTCTAGATATTAAAGTTATCACAATCATATTCCCATCATTGATGTATAAATTGACTCGAAGTACTCAAACAAAACAAGTTTAAAACTAAATAAAAATAAAATTTTTGAAAATTTTGTCCAAAAATTTGTTTGAACTCTTAATAAAAGTGTAAAAGAGACCTTTTCTACCCCCAACCTGAAATCTACATTGTCCTCAATGTTCCAATGCATCTAAAGAGAAGAGAGAAATAAAAAATTATCTTATAGCTACAAATTGTTGCTATTTTGAGCATTAGGTTCACTTTTCAATTCATCATAGTTAGCATTTTCTAGCATGTTTGGAGAGTTAAAATGTACCTAAAAAATAATAACATCACCAAAAAAGTCACAACATTAATATGTCCAATAAAATAAAATAAAAGAATTTTCAAAATAAAAGAAAAATAAAAAACTTACTAATAAATATAAATAAAATTACTAAACAAAATAAATATTTGATGGTAATGCATCATCCATTCCCAACCTAAATAACGCAATGTCAATATTACAACCAAATGTCATTAGAACAAAAATAAAAATAAACAAACTATAAGAAAAAAATAAATGAAAATAGAAAGGAAAGAAAACTCAATGGGTTGCTTCCCATTTTGGTTTAACGTCGGCACATGATGTAATGTGTTCCTGAAAGTTAGAAAAGAAGTTAGTAGACTAAAACAGAAAAATCTAATATAATAAAATAAAAATAAGAATTTAACTAATAATTAGTTGAAAGTTACAAAAGCTAATCCTCGATAATGGTGACAAATACTCGATACACTTGGAAACATGCATACATATGTGATCAAATTATAAAAGTGATAAGTAAATTAAGAACATAGGTTGTCTAACCTATGATGATAATAATAATAACTAACACTACTTATTAGTTTGTTAATTAATTTGCAAATATGGTTTTGAAAATTGTTTTAAAATACAAAAAAAAAAACTTAAAAAATACATAAATTATGAGAAACATATGATTATGTGATTATCCTCACCACTAGCCTATAATCTAACCAATTATATCTTGAATCAATATTCGAACTAACCTTGAATTCTTAAAATTAACTTTAGAAATCTTGGAACACTTAAGACTTCTCACTTTTTCTTATTGTTTATTGATTAATGATACAATATAT
This sequence comes from Hippophae rhamnoides, assembly GCA_033030585.1. Classification (NCBI taxonomy): domain Eukaryota; kingdom Viridiplantae; phylum Streptophyta; class Magnoliopsida; order Rosales; family Elaeagnaceae; genus Hippophae; species Hippophae rhamnoides. The sequence continues at coordinate 28,471,555 of CM065438.1, read as the reverse complement.
TAACCAATCTAATTCATGAACAAGCTAGAGTTACACTTACTAGATTTAATCCATTCATTTCATTAAGTTCTAAAAAGATATAACTAAAATATGCAAGATTATAACCATTGATAACCTTGAACGTAGGTATTCTACCCTACTTGTAATGTAAGACAACATGGTGTCACTTTGAATGAGAGTAATAGAGATAACATACTAAAATCTTAAACTAGAATTATTTCACGAAATAAACTAATTGATCACTATAATTCAGGCATGCATAATTATGGAATTTAAACATACACTACTAAAAAATTGATTTATGGCCTTAGTTTTTAATCGTGACCATAGATATTTAGCCATGGTTATAAAAATCAAGGCCTAAGTGGGAGAGACCATAGACTCTTACGTATGGTCTAATTTTTTAACCGTGGCATAGACATATCATTTGGTTACGATCTTTTATAAGATCAAAGCCATAGATATAATAAGACTGTGATTATAAACATACAATTTGGTCATGGTCTTATAAAAGATTGAGGCCATAAACATACCATTGGGTCACGGTCTTTTAAAGACCGAGGCCAGAGACTTACATTTGGTCTTGGTCTTATAAAAGGTTGAGGCCATAGATATACCATTTGGTCATAGTCTTTAAAAGACTAAGGCCATAGATATACCATTTGGTCACGGTCTTTAAAAAATTGAGGCCATAGATATATATTTGGTCTTGATCTTTTATAAGACCAAGGCCAAATTATTTGTTTATGGCTTTGGTCTTTTATAAGACTGTGACCAAATGATATGTCTATTATCTCGGCTACATTTAAACCGTGACTATATACATCTCAATTAATCCAATTTTTCAATATAAATTTATTAATTACAATATTAAAAGTTATATTATATTAAAATTAAGAGTGTAATTACATTTGAGAGTTTATATAGTAAAACATTATAAAGCCTTACTAAGTAATTCTAATATTTATAGTTAATAATGTCAACAAACATACAATAGAAAATCTACACTTGAAGGTGATTTTTACATTGAGCCAAAACTAGCTATACCTCATTGTAGATATGACTTAGAGTGGAAATTGACCTTAAGTTGGAACTTCTCTACTATGTTGTCACACTCTTTGAAAGATTCTGAGGCTCATCAACCTTGAAACCTCTCTAAACAGTGAGATGGTATGCTTGTAACTATGGTATAGAGAGAAAAATAATAATTATTGAATGATGCTATTACCAAGAACTCTAAATTAATAGTGCTATTTACAAAAGTTAACATCAAACTGTTTCATCACAATGCAAACCCATTTTCAATTCAACCATTAAACAAAAAAACATAATCCATTAATACATTTGAGTAGGAATTGAATTTAGTTTTTTCAAAGTGTTGTTATAGAACTCACTTATGTTGGCCGTTCAACTTCAGCATGAAACCAACAAGACCCATCGTGTAAGCTGAAAAGATGGTAATTTTGTGAACCTCTAAATGAAAAGAAGAAGAAAATTGAAGGCTTGGTTTCCCTTAATTTTAACACAGTAAAACATACTAAAATGTAAATAGAGGGTGTTAGGAATTAGCCTTCCCAAACAGAATAGGCTCTACTTGGCTTTGATTGGATTTGAGACTTCATTGGTTTATGTAGGTGTGTGTTATTCTTTAGCGAAGATCCATGTAATTGAATTATTGATGAAGTGATATGTTAGTCATTTTATTTTGGAAATGAATAACTTTAATTATTTTTTCAAGTGGTTCATTTTAAATCAATTTGCCAAAGGAAAAAGAAAATAATGCTAACTCCAACACTAATGATATGGTAAAATAGAATAAATTGCAGCAACAGTACTAGTAGTAGACCAATATTTATTTTAGGTTGAAGACAATCTTTAACCTGTAGAGCTTCAATCACTCTACAAGATCCTCTAAGATAGACAGATACATCATCTCCCTTTGAACATATCACCATTAGTTGACCTTTGCGAGCACGAAGTTGTTGAATAATAGACTAATACTTGCTATCAATGATCAAAATTTCAGTAACACACAAGGTAAAATTCAACATTATAAACATGAACTATAAGAAACCAACTTGAAACAAGCATCATGTGTAGTAATGACAAAAATTGTTAGATTTTCATCAACCAAAGCCAAAGGAACATATTTCATTTCACTAGCAAGTATGTCTTCACCATGCATGAGTGACACTTCCTTTACAGTAACATTCAATTAAATTTGAAAAACAAGGTCCATACACTCCAAAGTTCAAATATCAATAACAAATTAAATACACATCATTCTAATGCAATGCAATGCAGACCTACTGATGATGCCGAAGAAGGTAAAAGTAAAATAAAAATTGGATATGGATCAAGAATTCTCCTTATCATGTTTTGTGCATTAGAGCATAACCATTTAGGCATCTGAAAATCTCCCTTCAATATCTAAACTCCTCAAGTTACAAGTAACTCTACTCACTTTCAAAGTGGAGTCTTTGCCCATGATTTCTATACAATCTTTACTATTTCCATCACATTGTTAACCTCTTATTGTGTAAAAGCTACTTACAAACAAAGAATACCATTAAAACATAACCCTAAACCAGAAAATACTTTCCATATCCAAATGAAATAAAAATGTAAAATCAATCAATCAATGAATGTCTAATTGAAAATTACCTAGAAATTATGAACATCAACCATACACATTTTTAGATAATAATTAATATAACATATAAATATATAAAACATATATTCATATAACTAATTTGTGAAAAATAAAAAAATTATAAATTGAAAAAAAGCCATAAACTTGAAACTTTGAGCAAAAGTAAGCCAATAACACAGCATTTCACATTTCATAGGTAAGGTAAAATCATCACAAATTTCCTATATTACTATTAGAGTTAAGGAATGTGTTTTCAGCAATAGATGCTATCTGAAGCTCTGGCTTCCCTTCAGCATCTTGTAAGTTATTTTTCCCATTTTTACTTAATGCATTCCATTACAAGATTGCATATAATCTATACAGCTTATGAAAGCGATGTATGCAAGGTAGGAAATTCTAAGCTTATTTAATAAAATTGAAACCATTAAATGAAAAACTTGACATACAATAGAGCGCAACCTAGAAATTTAAAAAATTAAGAAAGAGTTAGTTAAAACCCTGTGATAATAAATGATGATATGTAACATAAATAATAGTAAAGACAATATATAATTTGTTTTTTTAGGGGGGTTTGAAGTTGTATACTATTCCAAGAAGATAATCAGAACCATTAAGTGCCTTATACCATTGCTTATTTTTGTCAAGTAACTAAACTTACTCTCTAGTAAACCTGTATTTATCAGATGATGATAAAACAATTATGACATATTTTCAACATAGGGATCAATCTAACATTCAAATATACTACAAAAACATTTCTTATTAGGTTTATATGTAAAAAGAATCATTGAAAATATGAGGAATAAACTAGAGTGCAAACCAGACAAAGGTTCAGGGATAATGGTGTACTTTACCCTTCTTTTGTCTACTTGTGAAATCCAACTAAGCATTAATATGATAAAAATTGTACACGAAAAAAAGGAAATAGAAGCATAATCTAATGAAAAATGATGAAAAAAGGAAATGGAAGCATAATGTGATGAAAACAATGAAATCTTGATGTAAAGGTGCACTCATCCTTACCATTAATTTTTTGACTATAGTAGAGAGATTTTCATTATTTCCAGCACTATCAAGACTTGAGGGTTCTTGGATAATAGGGCATGCTTCTTGAAACTCTATCTGGGAAGCTTTACATTTAAACAACACATCTATCTCATCTCTATTCTTAGATCTCATGGAAGATTGCCTTGATGCAATCTCTAGCATCTACTATGTGCTTGAGAGAAATACAACCCAAGAAGGGTAATACTCAAGAGGAAAAATATTTCTCACATCTTCCACAGTAAACTAGGGGTTAGGAAGAAATAGAGAGAGGTATGGTTAGAGGTGGGTACGGCCAGAGGTGGGTAGTGAGTTTCAAGGAAAATAAACGGCCATCGAGGGGAGGTGTACGAGAGGGGAAAAGGAAGAAGAGAGGGGATAAAATTACACGAAGAGCTAGGGAAATAAATATCTAGCATACGAGAGAGGGGAAAAGGAAAAAGAGAGAGAGAGAAAGGGAAAGGGAAAGGGAAAAAGAAAAAAAAGAGAGTGAAAAAAAAGATAGGGAAAAAGAAAAAATTGGGAGAGAAAAAGGAAAAACAATTGATAGAGAAATTTGGTTTGTGGTGTAAAAGAGAGAAAATACATGAAATTAAATAATAGAGAAATGAAAAAAATTTAAAGTAATTTTTTAATTTTTTTAAATGTATAACACACATAATATATTATTTGATTTCATTTTTAAAAAAACTGGGAATTCTATCATTTAATAATCGTGACTATATAAGTTTGTTTATATTTAAGTAATTTTTTTAGTTTAAATTATGGTCATGATTACTGATAGAAATTGAGGCTATATGTATACACTATAGCCTCGATTTTTATTATACTGTGACCAAAACCTTTTGACCTCGGATTTCAAAAAGACTAAGGCTAAATTTTCAAGACAAAAGATCACTATTTTAGTAGTGATAGGGTCAAACACATCAAAAGTCAAAGATTGAATCTAAAAATTTGTCATGACATTAAATTAATCAAACTATAATCTAAGGCTTAAAAATTTGCCATAATCAAATAAATAAATTAGCTAGGTATTGATAATGTAAGAATCATAATTGAAATCATGGAAAAAAAGAAGAAAAAGAAGTATAAGAATAAGAAGCTAATGAATAATGTCTACGATTGATCTCTAACTCTTTCATTGCATCTTTGAATCCTATTTTGTCACTAGCCCCTAAATTCTCTACAAACGTAAGTGTATTTTCTATAAATTTTGTGTCTAAATCTATGCCTTTTTTTTGGTTACCCATATATATATGTGTGTATATAGATTAGGATTGTAAAGGTCTAAAATAAATAGAATTCTAAGCTAGAAAATCTAGAGTAAATGGGATAAGGATGTTGAAAAATCTGGTGTTTTAGTACAAATCTGAGAGCATAGGCTGTGGTGTACATATAATCATGCCACAGTGGGAGACAATTTATGTTACTGTAAAATTCCATCAAAGAGTCGTATGTTGCAATGCATATAAATTCATAGCATGACATGTTCACATTTTCCCACTTTCATGTTTTGACCCTTCCTTGATTTATTCTATACAAATGTTTGCATTTAGGTCTTCCATGGTATGAAATTTATACCCTTGATTATGAGAATTTGTTCGGTTCTTTGTCATTTTTATCTTTTACATCTAAAAGTACTTTAAATACATCAAAACATACCCATAATTTTGGAAACACAATTTATAAAATACTTAGGTAAAAATGCAATATTAAAACCTAATTCATTCTTTTAGCCCTAATAAATTACAAGATATGTGAAAGTTTATTTAGTTATGGATGTAAATATCTAGTAAATAGAAGTATGGAAATGGAAATTTTGTATATAGCCAAATAACCAATCACGTTTATATAAAGTAAATCAAAAATAAAAATATCAACACACAAGATTTTTAAGTGGAAACAACCTAGCTACACTAATGACCTAAGAGAAAAATTATTAATCCACCAGACCACCTAACTATCCACTATAAAAAATAAGTATCTAGTTACAAGGCTAGGACTCAAACTACCCATCCAGGTATTACTCCCAAGTAAGCTACTTACAAGTCACTACTTTGATCACCATCTCTACAATATAGGCATTCGGATCAAGACTAGTGCTCTGACAAACTCGAGTCCTGCCACTTATAGCTGTCACCTAAAAGATTAACACATAAAAACAAGTGCAAGTGGGTATTCTAGAGTAGATTGAATAATGAATAACCCTAACTAGTTAATTTAAACAATCTATGAGATAAACTAAAAATAACTAGCAACTCAAGAACAATCAGTTAAAAGTATAATAACACAATTATTATTGTGTCCTTGTTAATCCATCAAACACAACCAAAAATGCTTGATAAATTAACTGAATGAAAAACCTACTTAAAAACTTTTAGCAAAATAAGAGAGAGAATAAAAGATGAAGAGAATAAGCATTATTAAGCACTTGTGCGGTTATTTCTAAAAGTGTCCTTAGCTTTGTATTTATAGAATATTTTGAAGCACATTGGTTTAAAGTGAAATTATCATATTGTTTGTAAAATTAGTTAAAACATGTTCAAGACATAAAGATAGTACTATAAAAAAGCAACCCAACTCGTATTAGAAATATATTTTAAAATCAAATAACTGGCTGCTCGATCAGTCCACTCAATTGCTTGATTAATAAACTTAATCAATCAAGTACATTGATTGATCAATCGAACATCCACTCAAATAATCTAGAATACCTTTAACCAATATTTAAAAACAAGTGGATGGATCCTATGTATCCCTCTATTGATCTAGTCATATATTAAAATCAAATTTATCATGTTTATTACTCGATCAATCCAGTTTACACTCGATCGATCGAGTGACTTAAATTCATAATTTCCCTATTGTGTTTAATATACAATCTAACATGCATGAAAATAGAAATATACCTAATATATGATCATAAGGCATGATAGTTTTTACATCTTGAAATATTCTTCTAAGACACACCTAGAAACTAAAACTATAATTAAATGTTTTGTTTCATGAATATCACCAATACTAACATAAACCTAACAATATATATGTGTGCTTTCTAACCATGTATCATCACCCACTTTCGCTAAGAAAATTTTCTCATAATATCCTAAACTAGTTATCATTTATGGTTCATATGTAATCTCTCCATTAATTTCTAAATGACTTAAAGGCTTTTAGGCCTTCAAATTCCAAAGGATTGAGTGAAAAAAAGTAGTGTTTCAAACACCCCTTCAACAAATTTAGTATGATCTTCTCCATGAAAATTTATCTCGTTGATGCAACAATCTATCTAAGTCATCATTGGCATCAGATTCTAATTGGAAAAGTTATTCAGAGAAGGAATCTTCATCGTACCATTTCTGTATGTCCACAAGTGTAGCCAAGGCTACTTCAATATTACATTCCAAATTTTCAAATACCTCTTCCAAACATTGATAGCAAACCTAGAAGCCTTAAGTTTATCAACAAAAATCCCTAAGGGACTAGCTTGAATAGGAGTCAACCAAATGGTATGTACTAATTCTAGGAAACAAGGATCTAGAACCCACATATCATGAAACCAAAACTATCTCCATCACCCAAGCTTGGCCATAGAAGTTGTTAATAAATGCTCATGATGTTCGGAGTGCTATCATGGGAGACTATAACAAAAAAAGTGTATCTATAGTCAAGGAAGGACTCAGAACCCATGGTCTAAGTAGGATCAAATATAAGATAACATGCCTTTGAAATAAGTATAAAAGGTCCCCTTAGTATCAATTTAAACTTGGTTACAAAAATAGACCATAACGTTGAAATCCTCAGTGGATATAGTATTATGAGATGAACCTATAGTTTAATGTAACTTGAGAACATCATTGAAATCCCCTATTACTAACCTGGAAGATTAGAGAATAGAAAGGGACCTTATAAAGCCCCAAAGATCCCTCCACTTAACATAGATTCATATTCCATAAACAAAGATTGAAAGATGGATTTTAACATTTGAAGTGTAAGTAACTATTATATGTTGTTGATGCTGTTGAATAATTGAAGTTTTGTTTGCTACTAAGGGGTTAGAGAAAAGTCAAAGCTTACTTATTGAATTGAAGTTAGCCCTTATAAAGTTATAATAAAATATTTTTCCATGAGCAATACTTTATAGAGCTAAAATATAACACAGGTTCTCCTATACATAGAATATCAAGTTGTTCATTTTTATGAAATTTTGTTGAGTAGATCAGTTATCCTTATTGGCGATACCCCAATAGTACTAGTAAATAACTATTATATTGAGTTATTATTTGAGGCCTTTGTAAATAGTGTTTATCTTAAAGGTTGTAATTACAGGATAATTAATTTGGCCTATTTACTTTCTCTAGTTACATGTTTATAGTCTTTATTGTTGGTGTCTTTCAATTGATTATGTATCCTTTTTGTATACGTGTACTAAGCTCAGCTTGCAAGACAAAAGTTGTGATGAGATAATAAGAGCGAACACAATAAACTTTGGTGAGATGAGATGAGGCATAGAAGTACTAAGGGTAAAAGCAATGAAGCAATCTCTATAATAGATATGGAGTCATATTTAGTTAGGATAATAGTAGATGAAAAAGGAAAAGTCATATAGAAGGTTATTACATTAGCAGAGATATCAGCGACTACTATATTCCCCATTTTAAATGCATCAGTTGGTCTAGGGGCCGAGTTAACGGCACATTAGTTTGAAATGTGGATGTATTTAGACAGGCCATTGATTTACTTAGCAAAGAAGCACCCTAAACGATGCCATTTTATGGCCCTAGTGCTAGGTGATGCCTAACCAATGCCAAAAGACGTGTTGTTTGGTCTAGCCCTTTATGCTAGTTAGTTGAAAGATGCATCGTTCATCAAACCATCACCTGTTGGCTAGCGTGTCACTTGATTCGACACTATTCATTTGCTGATCTAGTTGTGTGATATGTGGCATGTTGATGAATGTCCATTTAACTCCATCCAATGGCCCTCACTTGATCTGACTATATACAAAACCTAATTTAAACTCATAAAATATCCATTTTGAAGAAAATAATGAGTAGAATTAAGAAAAATTAGATAAAATATTTTGGAGCATTTTGAATAACTTTTGAAGAGAAATTCAAGAATAAGTTTAGAGATTGGTGTGTCTAATTGATTTGGCATAACTTTATCATCAAGACAATAAGATTCTTGCATCTTATTTCTATTAATAATTATGAATTATTTAGTTTTCCTTTTGTATGTGTTAAATTTTGTGTCTAATTAAGTAATTCATTGTGATTATGGGTAATTTCAAGCCTTAAATAATGATTTAATTTGAATTTTTTTATGGTTTAATTAAAGTTTCAATTTTTATTTTCTTGATGTGTTTAGTTTCATGTTTTAATGTCAAAGCATACTAATTCTTGAATTAGATGTACAACTAATTCGATATTTAATTTTATTTATTGCTAGATTTTAAAGTTAGCATAAAATTACTAATTTTTGTAATTAAAGTAACAAGTTATAATTTTTTTTACAATTGAAATTAAATGCTCAGGTTAAAAATTATTAATAATATCATTTTCATCTAATTTAGTTATCTTTTTTTATTATAATGCAACAAATAAATTAAATATAGCAATCATAATTCTAGATTAATTAATAACTGAGATTTTTGTCAATTGTAAAGTGAGAAAAAATAAGAAATTTTAAGCAAACTTAAAATATTCATATTAAAATTGAGAAGAACAAAAATAAATAAATAAATAATTTTAAAATCATATAATAAATTTAGAATTTAGAAAATAAATAAATTATAACATGATAAATTTAATTGTAATCTAGTGGCAATGACAATCTCGTAATCACATGTTTATCTTATTAATCTAAAAAGTTTTTTTTAATGTTATTTAATTTTTCTATAAAAATATTCATAAAAAACGCCATTTGTTCTATTTGTGTCATTTTATGATTTGATTTTAAATTAGTGATTAATAATTACATTTTCTTAATCCTTTACGGGTAATGATCATATCTTGCAATTATATTTACATCGACATAATTTTTCAAAACAATTAAAAAGTATGGTTAAATATTTTATAGTGTTATTTATACCCGACACTTAAGTTTCACAAATTTATTCACTAGGAGAATCAAAGCGCGACACGTGGCAAAAGAGACCAGTCAAAGTCAACGCTCGTAGAGTTAGCGCCACACGACACAACATGATTTATGGATATGGATGGTGTGTCGCAGAGGAGTAATTGCGTGCTGACACTTTGTAGGGTGGGTTGACAAATCTCTGAACTCGGATTGAATGCCATGCTGACACATGTCGCGCGGTTCTTTTTTCTCATATGCGTTGTAACATGGTCCGCTGTCCTTGCTTGCATGGCATCTACGTGGCTTGTCTAGTTAACTCCTATGCTTACTTAGAATGCCACATGGTAGCTCATGATTGGCCTTATGTTAAGAATCATAAAAAATCCATAAAAATTCCAAAAATTTTATTTTCAACCATTTTTACTAAAAAGTTTATATTTTAATATTTTTGGACATAAAAATATTATTTATTATATAAAACAAGTAAATATTAAGTAAAAAAATATACTATTGATTATACTTTCATAGAGTCAGCTGCCAGTGAGTATAAACCAGGTCCAAGATTCAAAGGTGTCTTGTGTGTTTTGTGATAGAGCCTATTTGTTTGATAATTGTCAAAATAACCCTGAATTGCTCTTCTATATGGGTAATGTGAACCAAAACAATAATCCATACTCAAATACATATAACATAGGATGGAGACAACATCCAAATTTCTCTTGGTATAACAACAATCAAAGTGGTAATCAATTAAACCGTCAATCATTTCCACCACCTGGTTTTCAACAACCACATCAATCATAAGCCCAAGAGAAGAAGCCACCTACTAAGGATAATACAAATGCTTTAATATGGATGATGAAAGACTTCATCAAATCATTTAATACAAAAGTGTCAACTCAAGAGGCTTCAATTCAAATTTTGGAGAACCAAATGGGACAACTTACTCAAGTTATAAATCAAAGGCCTCAAGGTAACCTTCCCAGTGAAACAATTGTAAACCCAAGAAGAGAATGTAAGGACCATTGCAACACCATAGACTTGAAGAGTGGTAAAACTTTAGAGGAGGAACATGGGACCTAAAAGGATACAGAGGAACTCAAAACTAAAAAGGATGAGAAGGAATTGGAGGATATATTGAGTAATAGAAAGTAAATAATTCAACCTAAAAAGAGAAACATCTTCAAACCAACTATTCCTTTCCCTCAAATACTATAAATGCAAAAGTTAGATACGCAATTTTCAAAATTTCTTGATATCTTCAAGAAGCTGCACATAAACATACCATTTGTAGCGGTACTTGAACAAATGCCATTTTATACCAATTTTTTGAAGGATATACTATCAAAGAAAAGAAGGCTAAGAGATAACGAAACAATAACCTTGACTGAAGGTTGCAATGCTATTCTTGATATAAAACTACCACAAAAAATTGAAAGATCCAGGTAGTTTTGACATCCCTTGCACTATTGGGAACATTAATTTTGAGAAAGCACTATTTACATAATTGTAAGCATCTTTAAACAATGTGGGCCAAAAATAACTAGGTTGAAGTACTTTAGTTGCTATTTTTGTGCTCCCAAAGTGATCTGCATAGTTTGAGCTATGGAAATGGTAAATAATACTTTCAACTTCATCATTAGGAACACACCTTCTCACAATACCATCACCACATTCTTTATAGAGGTAGGAGTCATCCCAAAAATACTGTTTAATGTCATGGAAGAACTTCTTCTTTTGTTTCCATGTGAGATTCAATGGAAGAATCTTGATAGAGAGGAAATTTACAATGTATCTATACCATGAGACTTCTATTTGAACTATAGAAAATAGTTGCTCATATGAAAAAGATTCCCCAATCACCATATTATCATCCATTTTTGCTTCCTTTTCTAGTCTAGATAGATGGTTTGCTACCTAATTTTTTGTTCCTTTTTTATCACAAATATCCAATTCAAATTATCGTAGAAGGAGCACCTATCTTATCAATATTGGTTTGGCATCCTTCTTCATCATGAGATACTTTATTGTAGAATGATCCGTGTAGATAGCCCCTTTGGTGCCAACCAAATAAGATCTAAATTTCTCAAAGGCATATACAATGGTAAGGAGCTCTTTCTCTGTAGTAGCATAATTCATTTGAGCCTTATTCAATATTTTATCTCTTCACTATCTAAGAATAGCTCCAATAGAAAAATCACTTGCATCATACATAAACTCAAAGGGCTTGTTCCAATCTAGTGTGACTATAATCGGTGCTTACACTAGTCTCTTTTTAAGCACTTGAAATGATGTTAAACATTTATCATCAAACTTGAAAGGAATGTACTTTTCCAAAATATTACACAAGGGTTTGGAGATTTGGGAAAATCCTTTATGAATCTATGATAAAAACTTGCATGCCTAAGAAAAATCCTTACTCCTCATACATTGGAAGGTGATGGTAGTTTTTCAATCACTTCTATCTTAGATTTATCCACTTCAATACCATTAGCTGAGATTTTGTGCCCGTAGATTATACCTTCATGTACTATGAAATGACATTTCTCCCTGTTTAAAACCAAATTCCTTTCTTCACATCTTTGTAACACTGGGGAGAGATAGTATAGACATTCATCAAATGAGTTTCCAAAGATTGAAAAATCATCCATGAAGATTTCTAGATGCTTCTGCACCATGTTTGAGAAAATGGCCATCATGCATCGTTGAAATGTAGTAGGTTCATTGCATAATCCAAAGGAAAATATCTTGAAAGTAATAGTTCCATAAGGATATGTGAAGGTGGTCTTTTATTAGTCTTCAGGTGCCACAACAATTTGGTTATAACCAGAGTATCCATCTAGACAATAAAAGAAAGAATGCCCAACTAATGGGTGAAGCATTTGATCCATGAATAGTAGAGGAAAATGATCCTTCCTTATAGCTTTATTTACTTTGAAAAAATCCATACATACTCTCCATCATGTGACAGTCTTAGTAGGTATTAACTCATTGGACTCATTTTCCACCATAGTGATTCCTCCTTTATTTGTGACATATTGAATTAGACTTACCCATTCACTAACTAATAATGGGTAAATGATGCCTAGGTCTAACCACTTGATAATTTTCTTCTTCACCTCTTTTTTCATAATGGGATTTAAGAGATGTTGTGCATCCTTGGTGGGTTTAGCTCCATCATCTAATAAGATTTTGTGTATGCATATAGATGGGCTTATGTCAACATACAAGCCTACAATTGAATTCATTCTATCATGAATCAAAATTAGTTTATTAAGTTTAAATTACTTTCATAATTCAAAATCCTTTTTGAATTCTTAACTTTTTCTTACCAGGAATTGATTAATAACACAATTATCAACCATAAAAAATCCCAAACAACTTAGAGGTGTACAACTATATTTAATTTATTCATTGAATTAAGATCTAAAAATATAATAACTAAAGTAGGAAAGATTAAAATCATTGATAAACTTTACCTAAGCATACAATTGATGAACGAAAACCGGCATCGCCGATTCTCGCAAATACTTTGGTTTTAATATTTGTAAAACTCTCGCAAGTGCACGAATCATTTCGTAGAAAATGATAAGTATACTCCCAAGGTCGATCTAAGGAAGGAATGTATGTGGTCCTTAATTTATTATTCAAACTTTTAAAAATGAAATTAAATCCTAAACATCCTGTCACGATAGTTTGGTTTTTGTGTTCCTAATCTAATAACATAAAATAAACATATATACAGATTAATTAAATATAATAAAAAAAATAAACATAGATACAAATTCAATAAATAAATATAAATACAGATTCAATAAATATTCATGCAAATTTTATCATTTATATTAGTGGAGTATTTATGGATATAATAACTAAATTAATTATGCTTGCTCATATTATCTAGGTTATTAAAGATATAAATTGATATTTTATTGATTCTCTCTTTTTGTATGAATACCACCTTTGGTGGGGTTAGATATTCTTTGTTAACTAAACAAATCAATTAACACCTATGGGTGGGGTTGATAACTAATTTGGTTAATTAAATTAATTCCTTTTTCTAAGAGATTGAAAATGAACCATTTAAATGCCACCTTGGTGGGTTAGACCGATTTAAACTTTATTCAAGGTGTCCAACTTTAACCCAAAAATTTAGTTTATCGAGTACTAACTTTCAAGTTTTAATACCACTACTGAAAACATGTCGTCAATACATTTTCAGATATTAATTCTTATAATAACTTTTGAAATAGAGCTTCACTCTAACTACGGGCGATTGTACCAACAAATAAAAGAGCACTACTCTAAATCGACCAGGATAACTAAACCTTAAAATCTAATTTTGATTTAAGTTTGTAATGAAAAATAATATATTTCTCTCTAACATCCTTAATATAAAATCTTGAATAAAAATAAAATCAATTCATTTTAGAAATTTTCACCTATTTAATATTTCGCAAGCATAACAACGTTATTATTATATCATGATTAGCTAGCACAGTTAAATTTAATCACAGACAAATTAAATATAACATGTAAGAATAAAGCATAAAAAATAACTGCAAAGAAAATAAAATCCTTACAGAACTTCGACGCTATTCCCGTTGCTAGAAAACCTCCAAGCGGAATTTGCACTTCCATTTATTGAATCAAAAATCTAAATTATTACAAAAACATTACAAGTTCCTCTCAAAAAGAGAAGAACTCTAAACCTAAGAGAATTGAACTAAAAACTAAGAGAAAAACTAAGAAAAGCTTAGAAACTAAGAAAGAAACTAAGAAAAACTTAAAAACTAAGAAATGAGAGAAAGAAAGAAGAGAGAAGTGTGGTTTTGAGGTGTGTTTTGAAGTGAATGGAAGAGGGGTATTTATAGGTGAGGATGGAGAGAAAAAATGAGTAAAAAAATGTTAAAAAAAATATAAAAAAAATAAAAAACGTGTAGTGGCCATGCTGAGGTCATCAATGACGCCATCATGACGCCATGTGGCTGCCGCGTGAAAAATGGGTCAAAACGTTAGCCATGTATTGTGGCTACTGCTGCTGAATAGCTGGCTGCGGCGCACAGAACATCAACGCTAATTGGTACTGGCTAGACAATGTGTGATTTTCCGATCTTTGACATTTTTGACCTTTTCGACCCATTTTGTCCAATTTTTCCATGTTTGTTGACCTTTTTCCACTTATTTATTAATTTATTTGTGATGGATTGCTTCAAGTATTCTTTTTTGAGTCTTTACATTGCGTTTTTAGGCCAAAATTCCTGAAAAACAATAAAAATACCCGTGATTCCGAAAAAGACAAATTTATATAAATATATGATAAAACATATAAATATATATATTTTTAATCAATTAATGTGCATAAAATCATGGTTATTTTAGTGCTTTTTGAGCACTCATCAACAATCTTACTTATAATAGAAGTCACAAGGTGCTACATCAAATAAGAATATTAACAATTACATAATATTACCTTAAGCCAGTAATGATTACATCCATGCAATAGACTAGTTTATCGTCATAATTCATAACATTCATAATTTTGATATTCAAACATAAAATTGAACATATCAAGAGTTAATAATTGAAAGTAAAATTTATCATGATATTAAATTAATTAAACCATATTTTAAGGCTTTAAATTATCCACAATCAAATTATTAAATTAGCTAGGCATAGATTTGGTATGAATCAACATAATTTTCATGAAAAACTATAAAGAAGAGAATTAAAAAGGATAATGAAAATTAGATGATGAAGCCAATATAACCCCGATCTTTAATCTTCAATCTTATCTTCAAAGTTTTTTTCAAAAGTTACTCTATATGCTCTTTGATCTCTCTTAGTCCATGTATCAATTATTATGTTTTGAAGACCCATTAGGTTATTTATATAGTGTATTTTTGTAACCTAATTAAAGTTGGAGTAGACTTTATTTGACCTAATGGCCAAGTTTAGAAACTAGTCATAAAAAATGCTAGATGTATGTGCTGACTAGACTTCTTGATTCATTGAGACCTACACTTGTACAATCTAATCTTAAAGATTTCCAAATCAAAAGTTCTCGATCAATCAAGTTCCTTTTGGATTGATATACTAATGATAAGCCATCTCTGGATCAAAAAATCAAGTCTATTGATTCATATTTTCCATCTAAGTGTCCTCAATTGATCTTAATCGATTGAATTCCTTGTTTTTACCATAAATACACTTTTTTCAATATCATTTCTCATTTCATCCTCGAACACCTATATAAAAAATAAATACACTTAAAATGTATAGGGAGCAATAATTAATTATAAATATGTAGGAACTCAAGCACAAATAAACGTATAAAATAACAACAATCTCCTTATTGACCATCTAATATGAAATATAACATGCATTGGAATAGTGATATACTTGAGATATGATCATTGAAGTTCGATAGTTTCTTTGGCTTGAAAATATTCTTGAAAAACATAACTAGTTTTGTTGGCTTAAAAATATTCTTGAAAGACACAACTATAAATTAATATTACTTGCAAATGCTTTGTTCATGAATATTGGCAACACTCATAAACCTTATAAATAACTTAATTAATATGGAGCGAGTTTGATTAACTAACTAATCTACCTATAAATTCTCCACTAAATGTAAATGTTTATTTGCCAATTTTTTTTGTTTAATCTATCTTTATTTTATATCATTAGATTAGATTTCTCAAACACAAACTTTGTGATAGAATGTTTAGTTTTAAGTTTTATTTTTAAGAATTTATAGAATTATTTGAATATTATGTTATTCCTCTTTAGACCGACCTTAGAAGTATACTAATCCTTTTATATAAGTAATTCGTGTAACTGCGAGCTATTTAAAAATATAAAAAAAATTGGTGATGTTGCCGTGAAACTAGTAATAACATCAAAAATTAGCTAAATTTTTTATCATCAAGTTTTTTATGCCATTGAATAGAAGGAGTGTTTTTTAAATTTTTATTATCAAAATCTTAAGAACTTTTAGTGTTGTAAATATTATAATTTTTATTTGAAATCTTAAAATATTTAGGTTGTTACCTAATCACTTTAGATATTAAATTACAAATTTTTGAAAAAAGAAAAAAAATATTATTTTTAAATTTCTTTTCTTTTATAAAAAATAAAAAATATTCCTTTATTTTATTTTAATAAAAAATTAAAAAAATATTTATTTAATAACAATAATATTTAAAAATATTAAAATATTTGAAAATTTTAAGATTTTAAGATTTTATTTATTTAAAAAATTTTAATTTAATTTAATTTTTAATTATTTGAAACAATTCTTTTTTTAATTTTCTTTTCTTTTATTTATTAAAATGAATTATTGATCCTAGCTAAAAGACTTTAGTTTATAATTGATTAAAAATGAAATTGATCTATGCCTTAGGATATTTTCTTACAAAAAAAGGAAAATCAATAATCTTAATTGATATTTTCAGTAACCTACTTAATATTGACATAATTAACTAAATAATTTATCCTATAAGTTGTCCACTGAATTTAAATGTTTATTTACCTATTATTTGTTGAATTTATCTTTAGTTTTATGTTATTAGATTAGACTTTTAAAAACCCAAATATTGTAACAAAAAATTTAGGTTTAATTTTTGTTTTTAAGATTTTGTTGAATTATTTAAAAATTATTTGATTCCCCTTCACACTGACCATGGAAGTATACTTATCATTTTTTATAAGTGATTCATGCACTTGTAAGCTATTTATAAATTTTAAAAAATTTGACTATCAAGTTTTTATGCATCACCTATTCATAAATTTTGGTAGAGATGAATGTTGTGTGTTTTGCAACACACAAAAATCGTGCAAGTATACACGGTCACAAGTAATAAAGATTTGTAAGTAAAGTATCGTTCCCACGAGGATTTGTTACTATAGTTTGTTGAGTACTAAAATTGTATCTCTCTAATTTTATCCAAAATAATCGTTGATATGGAAAAGGTTTAAAAATAAAATAAGAGAACTCTAGGATTGCAGTTTTTCACCAAACTAATCCACTCCAATCATATTATTTTCTTTGGATTTATATTTTTTAGTACATTTAATTTGTCAACCGAAAACTTCTTTTTTTTTATTCATACATCTCTTCCGAGCTCCGTATAAACACACCTCGTTAAATTAATTCACTATATCTCTATGAGAATTAAATTCACCAAGATTCATTAAGTTCTAAGTTCTCAAATGGCCACACATACAATTAGGGTATATTCCTATCCTTCATCATACATGTCATTCTATTTACGAGCAATATACACAAAAATGCATTTCTCAAGTTTATTTTTATGCCACAAATATTTTTGATAAAATTCGTAAATAATCAAAAAGCATTAAGCACAAAATAGAACAAAAAAATAGAATGTCTTATAAATATATAAAAAATAATTAAAATTAAATTACTTCATAAATTTAGATGAAATACAACCCTAAAAAAATTAAATTACTTCATAAAATTAAAATAAAAATTACAACAAATGCAGAAAAATTAGAAGAACAAGAAGGAAAATTAAAACATCACATTCGAAAATATTTGGCACACGCAGAACACAACAAAAGCCAAAAAATGGCTTCTGCGTGTTCTGCAGTCCAAAACCGAAAACCACAAAAATTCTAAACTAAAAAAAACTTTTTTTTACTCTATCATACTATCACCTATTTATAGCTAAAAAAATACATCTAAAATATTACATTTTTTATTTTATTTTTTTTATAAAAAACGCATAAAAATTTGTATCGAAAAACAAAAATCACGCGTATCGATTTTCGTATCGAAAAATGTTAATTAATTCACGCGTGAGACAGGGGCACCGATTCTGCATTTTTTTAATTCTTTATGCATGCCACGTGTCAGCGTCTGATTCGTTGAAACAAATAGTGGGACACGTGGCCGCATCTCATTCGTTGAAAGGAACGGGCGCACGCAGAAACTGAAGCACGGGATTGGGGCGCCGAGAAAGTGAGGCAACGGCTGGAACGAGGACTTGATCCTGTGCATTCGCATTCATTGTAAATAGCCACGTGTCGGAACATGATTTGCTTAAATATTAGTGGGACACGTGGCAGATTCTTATTCTGTAAAAACTGAGGATGCACGCTGCTTCCATAACCCGCGTCACACACGATTGTTACACGAACGGTTCAGTGCGCGACAGCTTGGTTCCACGCGCTTCAATCTGGACCGTTCAAGAGATCCAACGGTCAGCGATGCGCCTCGGGGAAATCTGCGCAGCCGACATGTGGGTCCCACTCTGACGCCGGCCTGCGCGACAGGTGGGGCCCACTGGCACGCCGAGCCGCGCGAAGGAAGATCTCTGTACCCACTCTCCTTGGTCGGGCTTGATGAACACGCGCGAATCTGATCCGTTGATCCTTTGATCGGACGGTCCACGTTTCGCATTTGGAATAGGGCGCGTGGCCTTCTTCTCTCCTGCGCAGAATTTAAACTTTTATTAATTATATTTTGACCCACAAATATATTTCAATTTACATTTTCAACTTTGTTTAATTGCAATACAGCCCTTTTGGTAATTTAAATTAAATTTTAAACTTTTAATAATTGAAATTAAGCCCGATTTTAATTTAAATTATATTTTCAACTTTTTTAAATTGCAATTAATAACTCTTTTATTTGAAATTATATTTTTGGGTACAAATTTGCATTTAAGTATGTTTTCGATACATTTACTTAATTTTATTAAAATATATAAAAAACAGTAAATACTAATTTATTAAATTAAAATTATCCAAAAATACAGAGAACATAGCATTTATAATCAATAAAATATGTGAAAATAACTATATAAAATATAGTTAGCAATGAACCTCACCCTTCTTTCTATTGGTTTGTCACTTTCGTTCTCCACCATTAATCTACTACACCACATGCTAACCATGAATAGTCCTTGCTTGGTGGTGTCCTTAATGATGATGATGATGGAGAGGGTATATAACAGTCTCGGTCTTGGTTTCATGTTTTCTTAGTGTATTTTCTTATAATTTGTTGAAATAAAAATGTAATATATTGTTTATTTAATAAGAATGAGTTAGTTCTATTTCTATGTTTTCTATTCTAGCGTGTGTTGCTTCTTATTTGTTTTCTTTAATCTTCTCTATTGTGTTGCATGAGTATCAAGATTATTGCATTCTTGTATGCCTTCTTTCCCTCATATAGGACCATTCTTTTGACTTTCTATGTCGAAAAAAGAGAAAATTTTGTGTATACAACTTTGTATTTGTTTCCATGTTGTGTGTTGCACGGAGTGTGAGTGTAGGATTGCACTCCATTTTGTTGCATGACTTGCATTCACTTAGGAGGAGTGTTGCATGAAGTCATGGGAAATTGTATATGTTCCATTTATTAATGCTTCATCTTTGTTTATGCTTAGTAAGTTAGTGTGTACTTATGTAAGGGTAACATAATAGTATCTAGATAGAGTACATGTTGTTCATGCATGATATGTTCACAGGCTACGTGTTTTTTTGTGTGTGCAGGTTATAGGTATAGATTGAAGCCATCAAGTTTCAAGCATGAAATGAGTTAAGACCCTCGCATTTCAAATTGGTAGAGTGTTGATGGGTTGATTCGAGAAGAAGAATTGAGTACACAAGATGTATGCTCTTGGATTAGGTTTGTTTTTGGGTGTTGGGTATACATTGATGTTTTGTTCATAGGAACAAACATCTTTAGGTCATCTTCATGATCATCTCATGTTTGATGTCTGTCTGTGCTTAGTCATGCATTATTTTTCCACAGAAAGCCTAAGGGGTAGAATGTAAGTACTATAGTCCTATGGGTCTTATATAGATACCACAATATTGCATCCACTTTATATATGTTTATATTCTTATTTGTATAAATATATATGTTAAGAATCATAGGTATTTTCTATTATATTTTAGGTATTTTTAACTTAAAATGTATAAATTTATCAACACAGGAAGAAAAACACCAGAAGTACATAATTTCCACCGTATGAGTTTAAAATAATAAGGCATGTAAACTTTACATGAATAACCAACCAATTGGTAAGGTATATAAGGAATTATGAAAGAAAAGTGAAGTATGCCACAACAAGATTATAATTTATGTGAAATACATTGTTTGATAGAAATTCACCGAGTATGTAGAGTATAGTGTGTTGTGGTTTGATATAAGTGTGCCAAAACATGACCTATTTGGGATGACATTTGGAGTAGCTAAATGTATCTTATGCCACGGTGTAGACAAGCTTATGCCACTATGCAACTTCATTTATTTAGCCTAAAGCCCTTTTGTACTAGCCTTCCCTATAAAAAAAATTAGTTAGCTCTAGGTTTTATAGGTATTGTTTTTTAGATAGTTTTACAATTCCTTTACTATAGTTATTTAGTTTTTCTTTTCATAGTTTTTAGGTTGTATTTTTTATACCCAATTTAGATTTAATAAGATGAATAAAAGGCAATAGTAGGAAGATTTTTTAGATCAAGAAGTAGTAAAAGATTGCTGAAAATTAGGGATTATATTGAAGATCAAGATCATAACCATGGAGTAGAATGCATCATCTACCTACTATTGGTATTGAGATCTAATCTATATTCCTATTTATTTTTAGACAACTCTTTTTGGTATTTCTTGAATTTTCTAAAATTAATTTACTGATCATTTATTAATTTTAAGCATGTCTATCTGATTCTTATAATGGGAATTTAGTTTTGTTGCCATGTTTTCATAGATTATTTAGGTGAATATTTTTAATCATTAATAAAAGAAGATTATTTCTTATTTCAAGATTTTTACAAAATTTATTATTGATTAATATATTGATCACTTACTTTTCGTAATAGATTTAAAATATGAAAATTAGGTTTCAAACATATCATGAAGTTCTAATTTAGATAGCTTGAATAGAAGTTTAAATTAGTGACCCAATTGAAGCTATCAAATTAGATGATTCATTAATTCCTTAAACATTAGGCATAATTTAATCAAATTAATTGGTGACTCAACCAAAGTCATTAAATGGTTTGATTAATAACAAATAGTGACTCGACCGAAGGCATTATCCATACTAAAAAAAAGAATAAATAATCTTGATTTATACTTAACTAACTTAAATAATTATGACAAGCATGGTTAACTAACTAAATTTTTTGTTAATTCTTCTTTGATTTATAAATTCATATATGCCTTGAATTTGTTTGAGTCAAATCTATCTTTAGTTGTTTTTATTATTTATCAGTAGATTAGTCTTTTCAAAAAACAATATTGTGATAGAATATTTAGGTTTTCTTTCATTTTGTTTTTTATGAAATTTGATAAATTATTTAAAACCACTTAGTTCCTTTTTAGGCCGGCCATGGAAGTATACTTATCGCTTATTATAATTGATTCATGCACTTTCCAACTTTAATAAATATACAAAATTTGACTATTAAGTTTTTTATGTATCAGTAATGACTAATATTTTTTCTTCGAAGTAGTATCTTATGGCTACTATCAGAAGTATGATTGAGTACTTTCGTTAAAGGTTAAATGATTGATCTTACCTAATTTAGTTATTATCTTTTTAGATCTTAATGTAATGAATGAATCAAATCTAATCAACGTACCTCTAGGTTGTTCAGGATTTAGGTAGGTTAATAAACAGACTTTTTATTAATTACACGGTAAGAAAAGATCTTATATCTAAGGCAGACTTAGATTTCTAGAGCTAATTAAGAACTCAATAATGGTTTTAAATTATGAAAGTAATTTAGAACTTAATAAATTAATTTACATTCATTACATGCTTAATGAAATTGTAGACTAGTGGTGAGAAAAGACCCATAATCACGTAACTCTCATAATTATTTTGCAACTTTTTTTTATCATTTTATGTTATTTTACTAAAAAACCATTAAAAATCCCCATTTTCAAATTCAACTAACTCGTTAATGAACTCATAAAAAGAAGTAGAAATTGTCACCAATCCTCGTACATATGACAAACGTATGCCTTAAAAATACTTATAACTTGTACATGATCATGTATATTTGCATGCTCTAAATCATGTCAAGTTTTTGGCACCATTTTTTTAGGATTGACTTTGCAATTTTTCCACTAATTATTAGTTTTACATTTTGTATTATTTTTATTTTTACATTTTTTTTTGTTTTGGTTAACTAATTTTTCTAAGTTTTCAATTCTTCAAAATTTATTAAATGTAACAAGGACATTCATAAAACTTGAAATTAAAAGGATCACTAGAACCATTGCAAGAAAAGAAAACTGAATCCACTTCTTCAAGAAACTCAAAAACCGAACAAGAAAACATAGCCATTGTTTATCCAACACTAAAGGAATCAACTACACTTAACTTGGACTAGCAACCCTTATTCATATTATATCCCAACTTAAGGGTAGATTTTGAACTTAAGTCCGAAGTAATCCATTTGTTACCTATTTTAAGGGTTTTAGCTAAAGAGGGCCCAAATAAACAGTTGAAAGAAACACAAGAATATACAATTTAATAAATAAAGAAAGCATTAAAACTAATGATTTTAATACTACACAAATTCATACAAGTCTTTTGTTTCTTTATTTACCTGCACTGAAATATTCCAGATCTATCCTATAATTCCCTTTTTCGATAGTAAATCACAAGATTAAAATAATATAATTAATGTCTAGTTAATTAGAAGTAATAATCTCAAAATAAATCAGACAAACATGAAGAGAAATAATTTAAATTAACATAGAAATTTAAGCATAGTTTAGAATTAAATTAAATCTATTTCTTAGAATAAAGAAAATTTAGTTCATGCTAAAATTAAATTTGACATAAACGAATTCACCATAACTTTTCTGAATAAAATTGAAAGGAAAATGAATTGCATAAAGAATCTTCTTACGTGTCACCAATCTTCACCAGCATTCTCATCTTTTGTTTTTTTCCCTCTAATCTAACTCTGAATTTTTTTTTCTTTTTCTTTTTTTTCTTCGTTATCGCTCTTCTTTCTTTTTCTTTTCTTTTATTTTGCCCCCTCTGTTGCTTATATATATATATATGAGAAATATTAATTTAAATATATCCTAATTTAAATTAAATTTAAATAAGTCTTCTTTTAAATTTGAGAATCCTTTGACAATACACTTTTAAAATTTTGGATCTTCATTTTCTTCAAATCTACTAGACCCTATAGATAACTACCATCACTCTCCAAGCCATGATCTAAATTTAGATTTCATCACTAGTAACTTATTCTTTTTACATCAAAGATAGTAGGAAAATCAATCAAAAATTCAGCAATTTGTCAAGAAAGAGTTAAACATTTACTTCAACCTAAGGCTAAGTCCTTGAGTGTGTGTGTGTATGAAATAGTCAATTTAACTCCAAACCACTAGCAAAATTTAGATAAAAGTAGAACAACTGAAATCAAAAGAATTCTCTCAAAACTTAACTCTATAAATCCAATTTTTAGAAACCCTCTTCACTAATGTAATCAAATTCCAAAATCATAGAAAAAAGGTCTTTAATCAGGGTTGTAATGACAGGCCACATGGTGAGGGCTAAGAAAGAAATGGATATGGAAAATCAAAGCACTGGGAAAATACTTGGTAGAAAAAACAATAAAAAGAATATCCACAAGATTTACACTATAGCTCTTTCTTGACAATATGCTCATATTGATGAAAATATTGTTGTCATACTCAATAAGTAAAGTTCTTTTTTTTCTTTTTTGGTTTGGTTGCCTTAATACTCATAATCTTTACTAATTTCAACCACTTTAACCTCTTTTCAATTCTTTCCTTTCACTTTCTTTCTTTTTTCACACTTTGATCAAATAAAGCAAACATAATATGGATTATTTAATTTGAACTAACTTTATTTTTAAATGAAATTTTTTACCAAAGTATGTTCTCAAAATTTAAGGTAAATTAATGGTTTTTCATACTTAGAATGTGAATGGTTTATGTAGTTAAAAGAACAAATAATGCTTATGTAAAATAAGGCTCAATGGGGTTGACTACGGGAATACACCATGTAAGGATGTCGTGATAATTAGGATGACTGGGAAAGCTTTTTGGTTGTGAAAAAAATTGCCTAGATCATTTCTCTAATATTTGGTATTAACTAAGATTTTGCCTCAAGGATCCAACAATGGATTCTAGAGCAAAACAAGATCAAACTTTCCTAACCCAATTAATTCAACTCCTTTTCTTCATAGTTAAAATAGAGTAAATAAAAGTTGACTATGTGATCAATTATAGGAGTAGGAGTGAATTCATAGCGAATTTAATCATATTGAAATACCTACTTGATAAGATAATCCAACAACTCTAGACTATAGGAGTTGACACCCCCAAACTTAAACTAAACAATGTCCTTGTTGTAATTTAAAAGTGAGAAAAATTGAAGAAATGAAAGGAACTTCCTTGGTTTTATGGTAGATCCACATTAGTTTATAATTTTTAGCTCTTTATTCCTCTTGTAAGTGCTTATTTTATAGCCTACATCCAGACTTTTCAATCTTCATCAATTAGGATTTCGAAGAGGAATAAATGCATCATTCCTATCTATTTGTTATCCATAATAGTGCTTCAATCTCGGACCGTTAACTCTAAATATATGCCTTATCTTGTCCTTCAAGTCTATTGCTCCAAAAGGGAAAACTTTGTCAATTGTATAAGGACATGTCCATCTTGATCTTAAATTACCTTGAAAGAGTTTAAGTCATGAATTGAAAATAAAAACATGTTGTCTTAGAGCAAACTCACACCTAAGAATCTATTTTTCATGCCACTTCTTTGGCCATTGTTTGTATATCTTTTCATTTTCATAAGCATCATTCCGGAACTCATCCATCTCATTCAATTGAAGAAGTCACTTTTCTCTTGCTACCTTCAAATCGAAATTAAACTTCTTTACAACCTAATAAGTTTTATGTTTTAAGTTAATAGGGAGATGACATGCCTTTCCAACCAAAAATTTTTCCATGAAAATTTCCATTATATCTTCCACCATATCAAAAAAGATAGCCATCATGTAGTGCTGAAATGTTGTTGGGGCATTGCACAATCCAGAAGGCATCCTTTTAAAAGAAAATGTTCCATAAGGGCATATGAATGCGGTTTTCTCCTGATCTTCAGGGGCTTTGGCAATCTGATTATACCCCGAATAACCATCTAAGAAGCAATAATAGGGATATCTGGTCAATCAATCTAACATTTGATCAATGAATTGAAGTAGAAAATGATCCTTCCTTGTTGCTTTGTTTAACTTGCAATAATCCATACATACATGTCAACCTATGATTGTTCTTGTAGGAATAAGCTCATTGTTGTCATTTTTTACCACCGTTAGTCGACCCTTTTTTGGTACAACCTACACTAGACTTACCCATGAGCTGTTTGAAATAACATAAATAATTCTAGCATTGAAGAGCTTCAAAATTTCAACTCTCACAACTTCCTTAATTACTAGATTTAATCTTCTTTGGGGCTCAATTTATGGTTTCTAAAGTTTCTCCATTAGAATCTTGTGCATGTAAATGGATGGACTTATATTTTTTTATGTCAGAGATAGTCCATCTCAAGGCTGTTCTATGCTTCCTTAACACACATAATAGCTTTTCCTCTTCTTCTGGTGTAAGTGATACCATAACAATCATTGGAAATGTGTAACTATCACCCAAGAATTCTTAGCGAAGATGCTCGTGCAATTGCTTCAACTTTGGAGTTGTAGTTTGTTGCACTTTTTCTATAGAGATTAAACAATCCATCTTTGCTACCATTGGCTCCAGCCTTTCCACTTCTTTGCTACATGATGTAACATACTACAAAGCTTCCAAGGCAAATATATAGTGATGAAATTCTTCACTAACATAAGGTAAATTAGATTCACAAAACACAAAGTTATTAAATCATAAACATGAGATGAAATGGTGATACATCATTCTAGGTGATTGACCACCACATCTTCTTGAAAGGATTTTACTACACATTGCTCAATGAAAGCTACCTGAAATCAAGTACTTGGATTTTCTGGAAATCTCATGGCTTCATAGATCATGAACGTAACCTCTTCCTTATTCATTCTCAATGTTAACTCACTCTTTTGAACATCCATTAAAGCCCTTCTCGTAACCAAGAATGATCGGCCAAGAATTAGTGGGACATCTTCGTCTTCATCCATATCTGACACCGAAAAATTAGTAGGAAAAATAAATTTATCCATCTTTACAAATACATCTTCTATGATTCTACATGGATATTTGATGGATCGATTTGCTAGTTGCAAAGAAATTGTTGTTTGTTTCATCTCTCCAAGTCCCATTTTCCTATAAACAGAAAGTGACATAAGATTAATGTTAGCACCAAGATCATATAAAAATTTATCAACAAATGAATTTCCAATAATGCAAGGCAAAGTGAAACTCCCTGGATCTTTTAATTTTTGAGGTAATTTCTTTTGAAGAATGGCACTACACTCTTCAGAAAGCTTCAGTATTTTGAACTCATCCAACCTTTTCTTCTTGGACATGATGTCTTTTAGGAATTTGGCATAATTTGGCATTTGTTCCAAGACATCTACAAAAGGAATATTTATGTGAATTTTCTTTAAAATATCCAAAAACTTAGAAAATTGCTTATCAAATTTTATTTTTTGAAAGTATTGAGGATAAGGAAGTGGAGTAGAGAGAATATGAGGATTGTTAGGAAATGAAATTGATGGAAGCATGTTAGTCTCTCTTAGTGTATCAAATACAATATCCTCTTCTTCCTATTTATTATTGCTTTGGCCATTGTTTGGAGCTGTAGGGGTGGACTTGGTTTCCTTTGATAGTGACCTCTCAATTTTCTTCTACTCCTAAGTGTAATAACCTTACATTGATCCTTTGGATTCACTTCTGTATTGCTAGGAAAAGTTCCTCTTTGTTGGGCATTGATGGTTGTGGCTAGTTTCCCAATTTGCACTTAAAGATTTTTCATAATGGCTCTTATATTGCTATAATGAGTCACAATGTTATCCAACCATGAATCACTCATTTTAAACCTTGCTTTGGTCTCCTCAACCAAGGAAACCATGGCATCCTCAAGTGAAATCTTCTTCTTGCTTGGTTGACTATCAAACCCTGGAGGAAGTTGCAACACATTCTTTTTGTTTCCATAAGAACAATTCTCATGATTTTGAAGCTCTGGATGGTAGTAATTTTGCATAGGATTCCCATGATAATTTTGGTTCCGATTGTTGATGGATCGAACATGTTCTTAACTTGCTTCATTCATCAGAACTGTCATACTTGAAGTTACAACATATTTTGCACTTTGTTGTATTTTTTGGATTGTCAAGACGGAAATATGATGAGATAGAAAAGCTACTAGAGCTAAAAAGGCAGGAAACAACTCCATATCATGATTCCACACAACTTTCGTAGCAATAGATCTTTTAGTTAGCCATTGATAGTTGTTTGAGTCCATTTCTTCCAAAAGATAAGTAGCACCTTCAACTATCTTTGACATCAAATTTTCACTAGAAGTAGTATCAACTATAGTTCTAGTTTTCCCATTTAACCCCTTATAGAACATCTAAACTTGCAACCAATCTAGCAATCCATGCTGAGGGCAACATCGAATCATATCTTTATACCTTTCCCATGCTTCATAGAATGTCTCAATATCATTTTGTCTGAATTGACCAATCTTACTCCTGAGTTGGGCGATTTTTGTAAGTGGAAAAAACTTAACAAGAAACTTTTCTGCCATGTCCTGCCAACTAGTGTGCTTCTCGATTGTAGAGATTGTAACCAACCTCTCGCATTGTCCCTCATTGAAAAAGGAAACAATCTTAGTCTAATTGTGTCTACAGTAACACCATTCATCTTTATAATGTCACAAATCTCCAAAAATATTTCCAAATGAATATTGGGATCATCAAGTGGTGATTCGCTAAATTGGGATTTTTGCACTATGTTGATAAACGCTGGTTTGAGCTCAAAATTATTGGCATTAATAGTCTGGCGTAATTGTCATTCACAATTGGTCTTACATAATCCTTCAAGGTGTGTATGGCTAGTACTTTCTTCTTTCTTCTTGATCTAAAGGTTCTTTCAATCTCTGGATCAAAAGAAATAATGTTTCAAGTTTTAGCACGACGCATCCAACGTCAAAAACACACCTAGAGAAAAATAAAAAATATAAATATAAATATAAATAAAATAAAATATAATTATAAATTAAAACCAAAATTATTTTGTATCGATATTGGCAAAAATAAAAACAATCAATCCCCAGCAACGGTGCCAAAAACTTGATCTGTACAAAACTACAAGTGTACAGTATCGTAGCTTTATAGTAAAACAATAAGAGGAGTACCGTCCTTAGGGATTGGTAAGTTAATTTTGACAAATATCAAAATTATGTTAATCTCAATTTTATCTATAGAAGTCACTAAGGTTGTTATTATTGGAATTTTAAATAAAATTGATTTAAAAAAAATGCGTAAAAGAAAAGAAGATATTGTTCGAAGATCAAATTAATGGAAATAAAACTTATAGGAAATCGATTTCACCTAATCCCTCACTATGATGTACTCTTCTAACTAATTGAATTTAATTCTCTTTGTTTGTTAGCAATCTAAAAAATAAATAAAAAAATCCAGAAGTCTCTTTCGACAATCAATTGGAAATATTCTTGTTTATCAATTTACACAAGAGTATGAAATTTAATAAAGCAAGAAATCATTAAGACTAATGATTTTAATATTAAATAGATTTATACAATTCTTTTAATCTCTATATTTAACTACGTTGAAATATTTCGAATCTATCTTATAGTTTTCTCTTTTGAGAGTAAATCACAATATTAAAATCATCTAATTAATGATCAGTTAATTAGAAGCAATAGATTCAGAATATATCAAATAAACATGAAAAAAAATAATTTAAATTAACATAAAAAAATATTTATAGTTTGAAATTAAATTACGTCTGTTTTTTAGAATAAAGAAAATATAGTTCATACTAAATATTAAATTTAATATAAATAAATTCAACTTAATTTTTTTTAGAAAAATTGAAAGGAAAATTAATAGCAAAAAGAATCTTCTTTAGCTTCATTAATCTTTACAATCGTTCTCCTCCCTTGTTCTTTCCTATAATCTGACTTTGAATTTTTTTTCTTTTCTTTTTGTTTCTTTCCGCTGCCGCTTTTTTTTGCTTTTTGTTTTTTTCTTTGTGACCGCTCTTCTTTTTTTTTGCTTTTCTTTTATTCTGCGCCCTCTGTTATATATATATATATATATATATACCCTACTGCATATTCATTTAAATTTGATTTAAATATATCCTAATTTTAATTTGATTTAAATAAATCTTCTTTTAAATTTGAGAGCATTTAGATAATATACTTCTAAAATTACAAATCTTCATTTTCTTCAAATCTACAATAAAATATTAATAGTAATAATGAAGTCTAAAATTAATAAAAATTAAACTATATTTTAAAGTTGAGAAGTGACAAAGCATATATCTCATTACTCCTAAAACCAATTCTAAAACATATAAAACTAAAGAAGAAAACAAAAAAATACTAATAATAAAGATAAATATATGTTTATACTCCCCGTACCTAATTCTTACATTTTCATCGATGTAAAACATATGTATATAAGTAATGAAAAAGTAAGTAAAAAGGAAGTAGCCGAAAAAATCATGTGGGTTGGTTCCCACAAAGTGCTTGGTTTAATGTCTTTAACCTGACACATCACTTTTGTCATTTACCATCATCAAAGATCTTGATGTTTATGTTACTGAATTGTCAAGTTAGCAGTCAATTATTTACATCATTGTATTTTGATGGTAGTTTCCTTGGAAGCATAATAAACACATTTTTCCACAAACTTATTTCTTTGTTATCCTTATCTTGTCCTTGCTAAGAAAAATCTCATTAAGGTACTTTTCATACCAAGGTTCCTCTTTAATATCTTCCATCAAAGGTAAGTGTAATTGCACCTTGGGGATGTCTCTAAATTTTCCTTTTCGTGATTCTACTTCAATAAATTGTCAAACCTATTGGAAAAAGATAAAGTAGGGTTATCAGTAAAAAAAGAATATTTGGATGCTACCTTTGGTGTCAAATTTGATTCTTAAGAGGTGATGTTTTTTTCCTTTTCATTAGTCCCTTCTTCAAATATACCATAAATAGGGACTTTTTTGGGTTCTACTAGTTGCTTACCATTGTCCACAATAATGGCATTGATGGTCTATCTATGTTTAGTATTTGTTTAGAAGGGGAGCTAAACAACTAGTAGTGCTTCCATTTTTTTCTATAATTGCTATTACTTGGTTAACTTGTATCTCAAGATTTGTCCTTGCAATTTTCCATTCCTATTGAAATTCCAAACTATGAACAACTAAGTAATTTATTATGTCCTTAAGAGACTTACCTTGAGTGATTAGAGAATGTTGTTGCATTGGAAATGGAAAGCTAGATGTGATGTTTAAATTGCTATTGGATTTCTATATGAATATCTTGGATATTATTAATCCAATAATCTCATTATACATGTTAAATTATAGATTATACCTAGGCATTTGCCTTTTAAATCCACTTATGGCTCCCACCATCATGTGGTTCAAAGTAATATGCTTAGAATTCATTAAATATATTATAATCTTTCGCGATGTAATCTAACTATAGTTCTACTTTTAATACTTTAAGAAAAAAATTAGTAGAAAAAATATGAAAAACAATAAATGGAAAAATTTGACAACTAAAAATTAAAAACTAAAATTAAAAATAAAACTAGCAAATAATAACTAAAATTTTAAATCATTATCCGGTGATGCAGTGTCAAAATTTTGATGGGTTTAAATTAGATTATCAAATATTTAACCTTATTTTTTACTTCTTTTAAAACAAATATTGATGTAGATATAAGTGAAAGTAAGGGTTATTACCTTTAGAGAATTGAGAAAATTTAATTATTAATTACTAGTTTAAAAATCAAATCCTAAAATATGATGAATAGAATGAATGAGAGTTTTTGAATATTTTTGCAAAAAAATAACATAAAAGAATAACAAAATAGCAAAAAGTACAAAGTATTATATTAATAAGAGAAACATGTGATTATGGGATTGTCCTCGCCGTTACATTACAATCAAATTCATTATATTATTATGCATTTCGTTTCTAAATTCTAAATGTATTATATAATTTTAAGATTTTTTTCTCAATTTTAATTTAAAGAATTTAAGTTCGTCTAAATTTTCTTACTTATTTTACTCTATAATTGAATAAAAACTTGCTTATTAATCAACATAACTTATGAATAATCTAGAATTATGACTATTAGATTTAAATCATTTCTTACGTTATAATAAAAAAAAAAATAACTAAATTAGTCTTTGATCATTTGGCTGCAATTAGTGAATCTGTGGGAATGGTAAGGATCTCGTTCTTTGTGTCATACGTGGTCTTGATTCTAAGTATATTCCTTTATTTATTCTCTTTCATTCCATGGAGGATCTTTATCTTTTGATGAGTTTCATAGTCTTTTACGTGGTCATAAACACATGCTTGATCATCAAGCTGCATAACTTAAGCGAATTCTCTGCATCAGAAAAATATAGCTCAAGCATTAGGTAATGTGGATAAGTCTTCAAACTTTTCTATTCAAGCACCAAGATCATGTCCAATAAAGAATCAATGGAGTCTTCAAAAACTCATTAAGAAAAATGAGCAAGCTCAATTAAAGCCAAAGAAACCTTCCTATACATCTAATTCCTCAGAGAATAACGCATATAAGAATAAGAAACCTTATGGTGATGGAAGCTCCATTAAATGTCAAGTGTGTGGAAACATGGCAATGGTACTCAAAAGATTTTTTAACTCAGGGACTTACTTCTTAGTAAAACTAGATCTCAATCCTTTATAGCCTTTATTGCTAACATTCAAGCCTTTAATTCTTCTAAGGCAACTCTGATGCTCCTTATTGGTTGTTAGATTCTGGTGCTACTCACCATCTCACTAATGATTCTTCTACTCTTCACTCTTCTATTCCTTACACAGGTTCTAAGATTGTTACTGTATTTAATGACACAGGAAGAAGGTTTTGGATCAGAAAGGTATAACTAATGGCTTGTACTCTCTATAAGGTCCAAGTATTCCATCTGTTGGAGATTGTTATAAAGCTCCTTAATTTAAGGAGCAAATTAAGGAGCAAAATATGGAGTAAAACAAGGAGCAAAACATGAAAACTTAATTCAAGGAGCAATTCAAGGAACCATTAATTTAAGGAGTAATTCAATGAGTGAATTTTCTTATAAATAGATGTGTAATTGTAATGAATTAATCATCCAAAGTGTTCATTCCAATTGAGAGAAAAGCTTAGAGAGAAAAGCTTTTGTGAGAGAAAATTGAGAGTAATTTTCTTGGGTGTAATTGGGTTGTGGGTTGTGAGTTGTGAGTGTTGTAAACACCTTGTGTAATTTCTCCCCTTTCAGTAAAATGATCTACAGTAGGTCCGGAGACGTAAGCAAGATTGGTCGAACTCCGTTATCAAATTTGTGTGTTATTTTTCTATTCTTGCTTTCTTATAAATCTGACTTATCGGGAATTGGTGTAATTTCCCAACAACTGGTATCAGAGCTATTGGTGGTGATTTCTGTCAATTTTCTACAAGGTTACTATTTACTTGAATAGTAAATTACGTGAATAGTGAAATTTTGTCGACGATATTTGTTCATTGACGGAGGTGTTCAAATAAATGGTTGTTTACAAAAATAGTCAGAAACGATCCGGAGGAAGTCAGATTTGAGTGGGAGCAATGGGCGCAGATGAAGGAAGGGTGAAACTCGAGAAATTTGATGGCACAGATTTCGGGTTTTGGAAAATGAAGATAGAGGATTATCTGTATCAAAGAAATCTATATCAACCTCTCTCAGGGAAGAAGCCAGAGCCTATGAAGGAAGAAGATTCCAATCTTCTAAATAGACAAGCCCTCTGAGTAATTCGATTGACGTTATCCCGTAATGTTGCTTTCAACATAGCAAAGGAAAAGACCACAACGGGTCTTATGGTGGCTCTCTCCAATATGTATGAGAAGCCATCAGCCTCAAACAAAGTGCACTTGATAAGGCGTTTGTTCAATTTGCGGATGACAGAAGGCGCATCGGTAGCTCAACATCTCAATGAACTCAACACAGTCACAACCTAGTTGAGTTCAGTGGAAATTGAATTCGATGAAGAAGTACTAGCATTGATACTTTTGTCTTCTCTACTAGAAAGTTGGAATGCTACTATCACGGCTGTGAGTAGCTCATCAGGAAGCAATAAGTTGAAATTTGATGATGTTCGTGATTTGGTTCTCAGTGAAGAGATCCAACGTAGAGAGTCAGGTGAATCGTCAACTTCTTCAACTTTGCATACAGAGTCAAGAGGAAGAAATTCAACGAAAGGGAATGGATGTGGAAGAACAGACTACCGAGGTAGATCAAAGGACAGGAGGTCCAAATCCAGGAATCCTAATAATTCCCATAGCTCGAAGACTATCGAATGTTGGAATTGTGGAAGAACCGGGCACTACAAAAATCAGTGCAATAGTGCACCGAAGGACAAACAAGTGAAGGTAGAGGAAAATGTTACTTCCACCTCATGAGGAGACGATGCATTGATATGCTCTTTGGAGAGCAAGGTAGAATCTTAGGTGTTAGACTCTGGAGCATCATTCCATGCTACTTCACAAAAATAATTCTTCGAGAAATATGTCCCCGGAAACCTTGGAAAGGTATATCTTGGTGATGATAAACCATGTGCTATTATTGGAAAAGGTGTAGTGAAGATTAAGTTGAACGGGTCTGTTTGGGAACTAAAGGATGTCAGGCATATTCTCGACCTAAGAAAGAACTTAATCTCAGTAGGGAAATTGACTAGTGAAGGCTACACTACGATCTTCCATGGTGATGATTGGAAGATTTCAAAGGGTGCAATGACGGTTGCTCGAGGTAAGAAGAGTGGCACTCTTTACATGACAACATGGGCACGTTGTTCAATCACAATTGTAGCAGGCAATGAAACACCAAATCTATGGCACCAGATACTAGGCCACATGTGTGAGAAGGGGATGAAGATTATGCACTCAAAGGGAAAAATTCCATGTCTACAGTCTGCAGAGATAGACATGTGCGAAGATTGCATACTTGGAAAGCAAAAGAGAGTTAGCTTTCAGACAAGTG
Organism: Hippophae rhamnoides; assembly: GCA_033030585.1. Classification (NCBI taxonomy): domain Eukaryota; kingdom Viridiplantae; phylum Streptophyta; class Magnoliopsida; order Rosales; family Elaeagnaceae; genus Hippophae; species Hippophae rhamnoides. The sequence continues at coordinate 28,436,547 of CM065438.1, read as the reverse complement.
GCAGAACCCCAAATAAGGAAAGGTTAGATGATATGAACCAAGGGGATAGGATCTAGCTAATTTCAGATTATATTGCAAAGGGTTTCTCCACAAATCAATGGATATTACTCACCATTTTTCTGAGGAGAAAAGACACCACAAGGAGCTGCTATTTCCTTGATAAGTCTAGCACAAATGACACCCTAACAAGTATGGATATTACTCACCACAATGCTTGGATGCTAAACAACGCCACAAAGGTTTCCAATCCCTTGATAAGTTGCTTGAAGAGGAACAAAGAGCAAGAATGAGCTCTCAAATGATCTGAATATTCAAACTTCATTCAAATTTGTGTTTACTGGGTGAGCTGCTCTTAATAGGATACAAACCAACCACTAAGCTCCTCTTAAATCATAGCCCTTGATCTCATCCAAGGGTTCAAAATAAACACAGCCAAAAAGCGAGAAAAGCTAGCGAGAAAAATATTGACCAAAACATGAAAAAATGGGGCGGTGACCCGCAAAGGAATCCTATAAAATATTACATCTTAACCATTGATTTCATCCAAGGGTTGCAAAGAAAGCTGCCAAAAAGAGTCCAAATGGCACATGGAAATTGGAGCAAAATATGGAGCGGTGAGAACAAAAGAAAACCCTATAAAATATTACATATTAACCCTTGTTTACATCTAGGTGAAAATGAAAATGAAGCTGCCCAAAAAAAGTCCAAATGGCACTGACAATGTGCCCGGTTTTATTTTGCCAATTTTGCCCTAATTTCCATCCTAGGATTGTCCCGATCCTTGCACTCTAATTTAGGTCCCCTTGATTATGCATGACCTCTTGAATGAGCCCATTTAAAGCCTTTTCGAGGTTGTGCCTTCCTAGACCTTGTGATTGGTCCACTTGGAATTTGTAGAGCTCGATTATTCTCATCGTTCCCCTCTCTTCAAGAGGATTCGTCCTCGAATCATCACTGCATAATCAAAAGGAGAAAGATCAGAGACATTAAAAGAGGTACTAACATTATACTACCGGAAGATCAATTTTGTAGGCATTGTCATTGATTCGCTCCAATCACTTGGAAAGGTCCATCTCCCGAGGTTGCAACTTGGACCGTCTTTTTCAAGAAATCGTTCCTTCCTCATGCACCCAAACCCAATCACCGGGCTCAAAAATGACTCTTCGCCTCCGCTTTGTTGGCTCCGTAAGCATAATCCTTATTTCTCTTCTCAATTTGCTTTCATGAATGCGTTCGTGGAGCTTCCTCCGTTTCGACCTTCCTAGCACCATCTAGGTTAGTTTTCTGCGAAATAGGAATAGGTAATAAGTCAAAGGAGTTAGTGGATTGAAACCATAAACAATTTCGAATGGAGAATGATTAGTAGTTGAATGCACGCTCCGGTTATAAGCAAATTCAACAAAAGGTAAACAATCCTCCCAATTTTTCAAATTCCTTTTTATTCTGCACTAGCAACGTCGACGAGTCTATTGACTACCTCAGTTTGCCCATCTGTTTGAGGGTGACAAGTAGTCGAAAATAAGAGTTTAGTGCCCATTTTAGCCCAAAGAGTTTTCCAAAAATAACTAAGGAATTCAACATCTCTATCGGAACCATGATGCTCACCAAGGCTCCGAAGCCTTTAACAACCTCCCTAAAGAACAACTACTTGCTACATTAGTGGCATCATTGGTTTATGACATGCTATAAAGTGTGCCATTTTAGAAAACCTATCTGACCACAAAAATGGAGTCTCTACCCTCTTCTTAGACCTAGGTAACCTAAAAACAAAATCCATGGAAATATCTACCCAGTGTGCTTAGTACGGGCGAGGAGTATACGGTCCTTTGTGGTAGGACTTTGGATTTGGCTTACATACAAGTGATGCATCTAGAACATATTCTCCTACTTCCTTCCTTATTGTTGGCCAATAAAAATGCTCACGCAAAACATCTAAAGTCTTCTTAATTCCAAAAATGCCCAATTAATCCCCACGTGGGCCTCGCCCAATTAACAAGCTCACGCATGGAACATTTGGGTATACACAATTGATTTTCTTTAAATAAATACCCATCTAATTTATAAAACTTTTGAAAAGAAGTTTTTTTTCACATGCATGGTAAATAGCAGAGAAGTCATCATCATTAGCATACATTTCCTTAACATATTCAAATCCTAGCTTGATCTAGCATTTAAAGTTGAGAGTAAGGCATACCTCCGTGATAAAGCATCGCTACAACATTCTCCTTACCTCTCTTATATTTAACAATATAAGGAAAAGTCTCAATGAATTCCATCCATCTAGCATGCCTCTATTCAATTTACCTTGGCGGCTTCGGATGTTTTAGAGATTCATGATCGGTATGGATGACAAATTCTCTTGGCCAAAGGTAATGTTGCCATGTCTTGGGAGTCCTAACCAAGGCATATAGCTCCTTGTCATACCTTGGATAATTAAGGGCGGCTCCATGAAGTTTCTACATTTGAAATAAGCGATAGGTCGCCGTTCGCATCAAAACGACTCACATACCTATTCTTGATGCATCACGCTCAACCAAAAGTTTTAGTAAAATCGAGGTAAAGATAAAACAGTGCGAGAACACAAACTATCCTTCAATGCATTAAAGGCTCTCTCCCGATTCTCGCCCATTTGAAACCAACAGACTTTTTAATGACCTCGGTTAGAGGTGCAGCTAGTGTACTAAAATCTTTGACAAACCTTCGATAAAAACTAGCTAGCGTGAAAACTTCTAACCTCGGTTCTGATTTAGGTATGGGCCATTCTCGAATAGCCTTAACCTTTTCCTCATCTACCTCTACCCCCTTAGAACTAACAACAAAACCAAGAAAAACTAACTTGTCCATGCAAAAAACACACTTTTTCAAGTTTGCATACAATTGTTCTTTTCTCAAAAATTTCAAGCACATACAAGATGTAAGACGTATGTTCTTGAGATTTTCTTGTAAATGAAAATATCATCAAAATAGACAACAACAAAGTTTCCAATAAATGCACGCATAACATGATTCATAAGCCTCATAAAAGTGCTAGGTGCATTTGTTAGACCAAAGGGCCTGACTAACCACTCATACAATCCATGTTTAGTTTAAAAGCGGTTTTCCATTTCTCAAATAATTTTTTGAAAAAATGCAAGAACCATGCAACTCCTCTAACATGTCATCTAGTCTAGGGATAGGATGTCGATATTTTACCGTAATGTTGTTGATGGCTCGGCAATCAACACATATCATGCTTGATCCATCCTTAGGAGCAGTAGCACGGGGAACGACACGTGGACTCAGGCTCTCCCTAACTTGACCTTTGATCAAGTACTCTTCAACCTGTCTTTGAATCTCCTTAGTTTCTTCGGGGTTGGTCCTATAGGCAGGTCGGTTTGGAAGAGAAGACCCGGTATAAAGTCAATTTGATGCTCGATCCCCTGGTGGTGGCACCCATCCGGAATCTCTTGAGAACACGTCTTCAAATTCTGCAAAAGAGAAATAGTGGTACTAGGCAAAGATTGGTTAAGATCGTTAATAGAAAATTTTGCCTCCTTGTACAAAAGTACAAGTATGGGCTGTTTTTGAATAAAAAGCCCTCTTGACTCGCTTCTTGGCATAAAAATTCACATTTTTTTTCTCTAGTATTTTTCCACTCTCCCTCTCCTTTTTCTTACTCTTTTTTTCTTTCACTCTTTTTTCTTTTTCATTCTTCTCTTTTGTTCCTTTTCCCTAACAATCCTCAATTGATCTTCAAAGACTTGCTTGGGTGAAAGGGGTACAAGTGTAATGTTTCTACCATTCTTCAGCAAAAGAATACTTGTTTACGTATCGTCATGTTAACCCTCCTGTCATATTGCAGAGGCCTACCTAGCAAGATGTGTCCGGCTCTGCATGGGTACCACATCACACATCACCTCATCCTTGTACTTTCCAATGGAGAAGCTCACTAATACTTGCTTATTAACCTTTACTTCCCATTTATCATTTAACCATTGCAACTTGTAAGGCTTAGGGTGTTCAAATGTAGGCAACCACTAATTTCTCCCTAAGGTAGTACTAGCCACATTGGTGCAACTTCCCCATCTATGATAACACTACACACTTTTTACTCACATGACATCTTGTGTGAAAGATGTTATCTCTTTGTTGTTTAAGGTCGTCCTCCTTGAGGTGCTTTCAGATCGCCTTATTACAAGGGCTTCCCGTCCACGGGTCCTATCTCCTCTTCACTAGCTTCCTCTGAGACGGCATCTCATCTTCTTCACTTTCATTATCGGTCCCAACCTCTCCCACTTGCTAAGGTGATCATTGCCTTCTTGTTGGGACATTGAGAGGCTATATGACCGTTACGAACAAGAAAACACTTGAAGTCACGATTACGAGTTGGGGTGTCGATTTTTACCTTTGTCTTGCACTGGCCCCGTCTCTTTGGCTTTGTAAGGCTCAAATCTTGGTTTGGATGTAGCTATTTCATCTTTTTCTCATTGGACTTCCAAGGACTAGTAAGGTTTGGTTTTGAGTAATAGGACTAGAACCTTGTGGTTGGAATCGAAAACTCCGTTTCTTTCATTGCCTTTCCACCTTGATTGCCATGTGGACCATGTCCTCCATCTCCACATAATGATGAAGTTCCACAATGTTGGCAATGTCGGATTCAACCCACTAAGAAACCTAGCCATGGTTGCCTCTCTATCTTCCTCGACGTTAGCTCTTGTCATAGCCAACTTCCATTTCCTTGTAGTACTCATCAACACATTTATATCCTTGAGTCAATCTTTGTAAGCGTTGGTGTAACTCTATAGTAGTAGCTAGGCACAAACCTCTTTCTCGCTGATAGCCTTCATGTCCTCCCAATTATGTATGGGCCTTTCACGGTTTCTCCTCCTACTAATGACCAATTGATCCGCCCAATTCAATGCATAGTCGAGAAAACTCAATTCTGACAAGTTTTACTTTTTTACGTGGGAGTAGTTGTGACATTCAAAAATATGCTCCACTTTCTTCTCCCACTCCAAATACAACTCCGGGTCATTCTTTCCCTGGAATTGTGGTATCTTCATTTTTATACTACTTAAATCTCTATCAAGCTCCATCTTGAGCTCTAGGTGGGGGATTATAAATACCCTCATCTACCATTTCTTCCTCCTCTATTTCCATTTCTTCCTCCTCTAGGCATTCTTCGTTCTTCTTCCTCCACTTCTTCTTCCCAATCTTCTTCCTCATATCATCCCCAACGTGAGTTTGTCTATTAACCCTCCTAACATTGGGTGGAGGTGTTTCTCATTAATAAAGTTTGCTAAGAAATTTTCTTGCCTTTCCAATCTTTCATTCATATCAACTACCAAGTTGTTCATCCTTTCAAAAGATTGTTGCAGCGCCCTCATCATGAACATCATATCCGGTCTTCCTTCGGGACTCTTGTTTGACATTATTTTTCAATTCTACACAACAATAGGTTAGTGTAATAAAATAGAACTAATGTAAATTCACCTGATACCTCACGTGTTTAGCGCTCGGATTGATCGCTCAAACCCTCTTAGTTCCTAATCAAAGCAACCAAATCCAAGAATTCCAACCAATTTGTAGAGTTATCAAGCACCGAGAAAAAATATAGTTCACATGATATCCCACATTGTTAAAAGCACTGAAAACTAACTCAAAGTGTTTAGAGTAGTAAGCCTGAGGAAAAACAATAGATCAACACGATTGGAAAACAACAATTTTCCCAAAGAAACTAAGCACGTAATGGGAGATTTATAATCAAAGTGTGAAATTCTTGAAACTATGAGTTATACTCGCTAGAAATTAGCAAATGTATTTGGCCTCTTTTTTTTTTGTCCCTTTTTTTTCAATTAATTAAGCCCTTTTTTTTTCTTTTTTCTTTTTTGGAACAAGTATGCTAATAACTCGAAGAGTCAATCAATACAATACTTTCAATATGAGTTTGAGGAATTTTTTAAGATAGGTAAAATAGCACATAAACTACGATATGAAGGAAAACGAAATTTCTACGGGAACTACAACAGAAATACTAGAAAACAACCAAAGCTGCACAATATTTGATTTTGTAGAATAACCAAGGAAAATGCGAGAATATGAAAGAAAATTTGAGAATACTTTCGAAACAACGACGGATATGCAAGGTTACTCTTGAAAAACTTTGGACCTGATAGAATTTGAAAGGAAAATGCAGAAAAAACGTGCAAACAAAGAAGAGCAATATTTTTAGGGTATGGAGAATAAATTTCGGCAAGAACAATGAGAATGATATTTTTTTTTCGTTTTTTTTATGTGTCGGAAATACAACAAGAACACAAGAACAAGAACAAATATAAAGGATAGGAATGCGAAAATTAGCACCAAAAGCTCGATACCAAAATGATATGAACCAAGGGGATAGGATCTAGCTAATTTCGGATTATATAGCAAAGGGTTTCTCCACATGAATCAATGGATATTACTCACTTATTTTTACGAGGAGAAAAGACATGAAAGGGCTGCTATTTCCTTGATAAGTCTAGCACAAATGACACCCTAACAAGTATGGATATTACTCACCCTGATG